>CAWUFW010024357.1:0-61779 GCA_963921515.1 Calotriton arnoldi | reverse complement strand
TTTTTTTTAAATCGGTGGGATGCGCTTAGGGTGCGCGAATCCCGGCGAGAAAAAAAAAAGAAACAAGTGCGCAAAACGCACAAAGGGGGCAGGGTAGAAACACCCTGACCCCTAGGTCTGCTCAGGGGTCCCACAAGGACCCCTGGGCAGAAAAAAGCATTTAAAAAAAAAAAAAAATCGGCAGGATGCGCTCAGGGTGCGCGGATCCTGCCGAAAAAGAATCGAAGCGCGGTCTCCCGCGCTTGATGCTAAATTTGCCCCCGGGTGGCCCAAGTCCCGGGGGCATGTGGGGGTGGGTTTATTGTTTATGGGGGGCCTCTAAGGCCCCCCAAGCCCTGGGGACCGCCACCCCCGGGGCTTTCTAATAAAAATGGTGCGGGAGGGCTCTGAGCCCTCCCGCAGCCCCGGGGACCGCCACCCCCCGGGGCTTCTTTTTTAAATTTTTAAATACCTGTGTGGGGGGGCTCCAGCCCCCCCACACGCCCCGGGGACCGCCACCTCCCCGGGGCACTAAAAATTTTAAAATGGGGGTCCGTTTTGGACCCCCGAAGCCTCGGGGACCACCACCTCCCCGGGGCTTTGCAGATGTGGGGAGGGGGGCCGTGCGGCCCCCCTCCTGGAGCCTCTAATGGCCCTGGGGACCGCCACCCCCAGGGCCGGCTCCTGCAGTGTCCCGGGGTGCCTACCCCGGGACACTGTAGTTTGCTATGGCAGGACGGGAGCCTCGCGGCTCCCGTCCTGCCATTACAAACTGCTTTGGATATTGGAAGAGAGAGCAGGGAAACCTGCTCTCGCTTCCAATATCCAAAGCAAATTGCTTTCACACGGGGAGCTGCATGTTAGCAGCTCCCCATGTGGAAAAGCAATGCCGGCTCCCAGGGGACGCGGGGAGCCGACGGGACTGTGGGGGTATTGGGGACCCCCCCACAGTCCCCAACGGAGAGGGCCAGCCCCGGGGGATGGGGTCCCCAGGGCAAGTAGGGGCCCGGGAGGGGGGCCACGCGGCCCCCCTCCCCAAAATGAAATTTTTTTTTTTTTTAAAAAGGCCGGGCTCCGGGGGATGGGGTCCCCGGGGCCATAAGTGGCCTGAGGAGGGGGGCAACGCAGCCCCCCTCCATAAGTAAAAAAGAAGGCCAAGCCCCGGGGGATGGGGTCCCCGGGGCCGATTAAGGCCTGGGGAGGGGGGCCACGCGGCCCCCTTCAAATTTTTTTTAAATTAAAACACAATATAAGGGGCCAGGCCCTGGGGGATGGGGTCCCCAGGGCCAAAAAATTAGAAAAAGAAGGGGGGCCACACAGCCCCCCTTCTTAAAAAACAAATTTAAAAAATACCGGCATCGCGCCGGAGGCCACGCCCCCTCCTTGGAGCACTCTGCAAACGCGTCTCCTGGCGCGTTTGCAGATGGGGAACGAATTCCCCTTGAATACGGGGGGTCCCTGGGGGCCAACTAGCCCACCAGGAACCTCCAGTATGCGCCAGGGGCTGCGTTGCAGAGAGGTGTACAGAGGCCACGCCCCTTTTTACACCTCTCTGCACCGCAGCTCTGTGGCGCTTTTTGGAGGTACATGGTGAGCTAGTTGGCCCCCAGGGACCCTCAGGATTCAAGGGGACTTAATCCCCCAACTTAAAACGCGCCACGGGCGCGTTTGCACAGTGGTGAAGGGAGGGGCGGGGCTTCAGGTGACATGTGTGCAAACAGGCCCCGTGGCGCGTTTTAAGATGGGGAATTAAATCCCCTTCAATCCTGAGGGTCCCTGTGGGCCAACTAGCCCACCAGGTACCTCCAGTAAGCGCCACGGAGCTGCGTTGCAGAGTGTTGTAAAAAGGGGCGTGGCCTCTGAACACCTCTTTGCAACGCAGCTCTCTGGTGCATACTGGAGGTATCTGGTGGGCTAGTTGGCCCCTAGGGACCCTCGGGATTGAGGAGGAATTAATTCTCCAACTTAAAACGCGCCACAGGGCGTGTTTGCAGACATGTCACCTCAGGCCCCACCCCCTTCCTTCACCATTGTGCAAATATTCCTCTAAAATCAGCCGAACTACGAATTCCGATTTACTCACCTGTTATCAGGAGAGACTTCAGTGCTGCACCTTTGAGCCCAGTACTGATCCTGAAAAGTAATTTTAACCGTACTTACCAGTAACTTGAATTTCCTTCCATAGGATATCATTGACTGGTTTCACTTGGAAATTCTTCTAAGTGTGGAGTTTTGGAACTTTATAATATTCCTATAAAATTAGCCGAAATACGAATTCCGATTTACTCACCTGTTATCAGGAGAGATCTCAGTGCTGCATCTTTGAGCCCAGTACTGATCCTGAAAAGTAATTTTAACCGTACTTACCAGTAACTTGAATTTCCTTCCATAGGATATCATTGCCTGCTTTTTGCTGAAAAAGTTTCTAAGTGTCGATTTTTGAAACATACAAATATTCCTCTAAAATCAGCCGAAATACGAATTTCGATTTACTCACCTGTTATCAGGAGAGACCTCAGTGCTGCATCTTTCAGCCCAGTACTGATCCTGAAAAGTAATTCTAACCGTACTTACCAGTAACTTGAATTTCCTTCCATAGGCTAACATTGACTGGTTTCACTTGGAAATTCTTCTAAGTGTGGAGTTTTGGAACTTTATAATATTCCTCTAAAATCAACCGAACTACGAATTCCGATTTACTCACCTGTTAGCAGGAGAGAACCCAGTGCTGCATCTTTTAGCCCAGCACTGACCCTGAAAAGTAATTCTAACCGTACTTACCAGTAACTTATATTTCCTTCCATAGGAATCCATTGTCTGGTTTTCAGCAGAAAAGTTTCAAAGTGTCGATTTTCTCAAACTACAAATATTCCTTAAAAATCGCCTGTATGACTTAAACGCATTCTTTCAACTGTTTACAGGAGATGCACCAGTGCTGGATCCAGGATCCAACACTGAGTAAGAAAAAGTAACGATAACACTACTTACCTGCTAAGTGAATTTCCTCCCATAGGATAACATTGGTGATTCTATGTGAAAAAGTTTCTAAGTGTCAACTTTTAAAACACAATAATATTCCTTAAAAATCACTACTGTAACCAAAACGCTTTTACTCAACTGTTTACAGGAGATGTCCCAGGACTGAATCTAGGATCCAGTCCTGTGGTTAGAAAAGTAATCCATAAAGTAACTAATTGCATTTAACTAGAAATTCACATTGAGGTCAATGTTGCATTGTGTTTGAAATTGTGTTGCCCATTGCAACAACTGTAACTACTGTACTTAAAACTCTATTGCCTATTTGCAAACTATTTAAACTAAAGTAATTCATTCTGAGAAAGTATATTTTGTAATGTAATGTATAATGTAATTACAATGTAATTTAAAAAATAAAATATCTAAAAATAAATAGTTTTAAAAAATGTAGTAAATCAGTATCCAAAAAATAAATATAACAATTAATACATTTAAAAATTGTCATTTACAAAACCTTTGAAATTCACTGAAAAAAAACATAGGTTTCAGACATGTTATAGTTAGGAATTAGCATTTAAAAAACCTTTGAAATTCACTGAAAAAACCATAGGTTTTAGGGACAGTTATAGTTAGAAATTAGCATTTAAAAAACCTTTGGAATTCACTGAAAAAACCATAGGTTTCAGACACGTTATAGTTAGAAATTAGCATTTAAAAAACCTTTGAAATTCACTGAAAAAACCATAGGTTTTAGGGACAGTTATAGTTAGTTGGACATTGCACTCGTACAAAACCCGTGAAATTCCCCCGTTATAGTTAGTTCAGCTAACTATAACTCGCGCCCCCGCAATTCACTGCTGATGACGTCACATATTACATCACTCATGACATGGTCAGTGACATCACTGATGACATCACTGATGACATCTCAAATTACATCACTGATGACATCATCCATGTGAGAATTTCATGCATCATCTCACACCCTAATATAACTTTTGATACACCCACTATTATTTACAGACTGCCATTCTCAAAACCATAGACACTCCAACACCAAAAACGACATACCCACTCACTGATTCTTAGGTCTACACACACATCCACTCACTCACCCGTACACTCACTCATACTTACAGTCACTCAGTACTGGACTATCATATGCACTCATACACCTATATAAACACTCACACACCGCCACTCATCCATAGAGGTACTCACACACCTAGTCAGTCATGCAAAAAATTAATCACACACCCATTTACTCACCTATACAGTTATACACACAGCAGCTCACTTACTCATACAAATACTAGCACATTCTTACGCTCTTATACAATAACTGATACAAGCACACACACATCCATACAGCCACTCTCACAATCACACACTCTCACTTATAGCCTTTTAAATACTCTAACACACACATATACTGCCTTTTACATATGTAGTTACTCGCACATGTACCACTGAGATATACATTCACTCACTAACACACCCATACACACACTCACCCACCCAAGCAGTCCATCACAGACGCACTCTTCAAATCATGCACCCAGTGAATCACCCACTCAAACATCTATGTACAGAGTCGCACACACCCCACCCACACAAACACTCAGGCACCCATACAGATACTCAGACAACCAATCAATAACTCATATAGACACTCATGTAGCTATTCACAAACCCATGCAGCCACTTACACAGCAACAGACAGACGGCTACAGACATTCACCCAGTTTAGTCACTAACCCATGCATTCAGTAAAATACGTTTAATCACTCACTTATACAGTTAGTCACGCACCTACTAAATCATCCATACAGACACTTATACACCCACTCATTCTTCAATACGCCTTTCCCTATATACATTAAAAATATTTAAACTTTACAGAAACACAGTCACTAGATGATGCCATCAGTGATGTCATTTGAGATGTCATCAGTGATGTCATCAGTGATGTCACTGACCATGTCATGAGTGATGTAATATGTGACGTCATCAGCAGTGAATTGCGGGGCGCGAGTTATAGTTAGCTGAACTAACTATAACGGGGGAATTTCACGGGTTTTGTACGAGTGCAATGTCCAATTAACTATAACTGTCCCTAAAACCTATGGTTTTTTCAGTGAATTTCAAAGGTTTTTTAAATGCTAATTTCTAACTATAACGTGTCTGAAACCTATGGTTTTTTCAGTGAATATATATATATATATATATATATATACACCTTACACTCATTGTGGCAACCAAAATCCAGGCCACAAACACCAACCGCCCCGGCTGAACATCGAGCTGCATTGTGGGAATTGTAGTTTTCCATCCCAAGCTACAAGGGTGATGTTAGAGAGTATACGGGTCAGGTGTGCCCACTTCACTCGAAGGAGAGGCTGGACTACTTAAAGACATTCAAGCAGTCTAATCAGCAACTTTTTGAACTGGCATTTGAAAAAGGTATTTCCGAAACGCCTCATGCCACAGAGATAAATAAAGCTGCCTCACTGTGCTCCGCTGTGTCCCTCTCATCTTTTCGTAAAAGGAGAAGATTTTCTGGTTGTATATATATATATATATATATATATATATATCCAAAAAGTTTTGCCCAACGCTGTACGCCTGCCTGTAACTGCCGGGGCCTGCCGTGGTGGCAAAGATCCACAATAGATACGAACAATCCTTTCAATAAGAAAAGTAGGTGGCACACCAGTATCATACACAGGAGGATTTAATGTGCAAGAAAAGAACGACGCGTTTCAGCCTGCCGGCCTTCGTCAAGTTCCTCAGTGTCGATTCCACCACAGAGGGACATTACACCTGGGGTCCTCTTAAATGTTAGAATGTCCACTCCCATTGGAGTATGTTTTCGGCCCCTCCTCCACCTGTGCACCATGTGATGTTCTCAAGGCTGTTACACGCCGGTATGCAAAACACGTTGCGAAAACCCATTTAGTAATTAGGCTTTTCGTACACCCAGTGGTGTCCCAATTAATATTGGCCCTTGATCTGCAAAACCACCGCCGCAGCTCCGAGGGAAGTTCGCCAATGCTGGTAAGTCCACGTGTTCATACCCATCGCGGCTAATGCTGCATCCTCTTTCCCCATGCAGCAATCATCACCGAATGGTTTCTCTAGATATATGTAAATATATAAAAAAATATCTATATATAAAAATATACGTCGCCAGTAGGTAGTTATAGTTAGGACCTTGTTTCTATTCAAAAAGTTTTTTCTTTTGCTAATATCTTTGGCGCCGTTTGACGAATCTATGCAAACTTTTCCAAACTAATGACCAGCTCCAGTCAGCTTCTGTCATGAAAGTTTGGGGGTGATTTGTCAAGCGGGGGCCGATAAAAAAAAGGGGGGTCCCAAAACCCATTTTCCCTACGTTAATTTCCATAGGTATTTTGGAACAGGCTACAGCCTGAACTGCTGAACAGAATTACTCCAAATTTGGCAAAATGGTAGCTCTTGGTTCAGAAAGCAACCTTTTTTTCAAATGGTGTAAATCCGTTCAGTAGTTCCTGAGAAATTCAAAAAATAAAAATATCGATATCTGAGCACCGAGGAGGAACCGCGAATCCTCCCGAGCACGAGCTTCATTCTTATTGGCTGCCAACACTCTAAACCAGAGCGTCTGGCAGCCATTTTGTGACTCAGTAGAGTCACATCAAAAAGGCTGAAAAATGTTGTAAATGTAGGAAAGGGGTCAGGTAGAAACACCCTGACCCCCTTTCGGCGGAAGTTGTGCTGGGTGCACGAATCCCGCCGTGAAAATAAAAAACGAAGCGCGGTCTCCCGTGCTTCATTTTCCTTAAGCACCCCGGTGGGCCAGGTCCCGGGGGCAATGTGTTATTATATAGCGGGGGCTCGTGGGGGCACCCGCAGCCCCGGGAACCGCCACCACCCTAGGGCTTTATTGAAAATGTGCCGGGGGGCACGCAGCCCCGGGGATGGCCACCTCCCCAGGGCTTTATTTTTATAAGGACGGGGGCCTCACTGGCCCCCCAAGCCCCGGGGACCACCACCTCCCCGGGGCTTTATTAAAATAGGGTGGGGGGCCTCGTGGCCCCCCTAAGCCCCCGGGACTGCCACCTTCCCAGGCTTTGATAAATAATTAGTGTGGGGGGCTCGAGCCCCCCCACACTGCCCTGGGAACCATCACCTCCCCGGGGCATTGAATTTGTAAATACGGGGGTCTGTTGAGGACCCCCGGCCCCGGGGACTACCACCTCCCCGGGGCTATTTGCACAAAGGGAGGGGGCCGTGCGGCCCCCCTCCTGGAGCCCTTGATGGCCCTGGGGACCGCCACCCCCCAGGGCCGGCTCCTGCAATGTTCCGGGGTGCCCACCCCTGGGAAATTGCTGTTTGCTATGGCAGGGCAGGAGCACAGCTCCCGCCCTGTCATAGCAAACACTGCTTTGCTTTGTTGAGGAGAGAGCAGGAAACCTGCTCTTGCTTCAATGAAACAAAGAAGAATTGCTTTTGGGCAAGGGGAGCTGCCTGTTAGCAGGAGGCGGGGAGCCGGCAGGGACCGTGGGGGCATTGGGGCTCCCCCCACGGTCCCCAACACTGAGGCCAGGCCCCAGAGGATGGGGTCCCTGGGGCCATTATTGGCCTGAGGAGGGGGGCACGCAGTCCCCCTCTTTTAAAAAAATAAATAAATAAATAGTGGCAGGCCCCGGGGGATGGGGTCCCCGGGGCAAATATTGGCCTGAGGAGGGGGGCCACTTGGTCCCCCTCTTTAAAAAAAAAAAAAAAAAATAGTGGCAGGCCCCAGGGGATGGGGTCCCCAGGGCCAATTTGTGGCCTGAGGAGGGGGGCCACGTGGTTCCCCTCCTTATTTTTTAAGAATAATAACTGGGTCCCCAGGGCGAATACCAAATAATGGAAGAGAGGCGTTTTTTTTTCTTTCGAGTTTGGAGTTGTGACCCCAACACGGCTCTCATCGCGGCCCCCAGTGTAACGTCGAATTGGATTCGCGAATTCACCTTAAATAAATAATTAATTAGTATATAATTTAGAAGGTAGTGTTTTATTTCTGAAGTTATTTTAAAGAGTTACTGGGATTGCAGTTAATAACAAGATTACAATGTATAGAGTTGTTAAAAATATATAAAATTAAAAATTAATAGTTAAGCTTGAAAAGTGTATTGTGTTGTAGTACATTGAATTCCTGCTTTTGCAGATTCGCGTCGGGTGCGCAAATCCACAAAAAGTTTACAAAATTATGTATGTGATTTTTTTTTATATTTACTATTATATTATAGGGTGGCTCTAAAAAGAGCCCTTGTTTTCATTATGAGTTTGTTGTAGCTACATGTAAGTGTGGATGCACAACTTTAGGTTGTTGAGAAAGACTCTGTTTCCTTGATCTGTGAAGTGTACTCCATCACTTCTGTAGATGTCATCCATATCAAAACGTATATGGTTGTTGTAGATAAACCCCATTCTATGAACTCTGAGGTATGCAGAAACAGCTTTATTGACATTCTTCCTAGCTTTCTCAAACTGTGGACAGAATTGAGTTGACCACTTCCATTTCTGTCTTTGGCATATATTAGAGTATACAAAGACAGTTTGAGGTAAAAGCAACATCAATTGGGCAAAGCTGTCCTTCATTAGCATTTCTAGGCCTACCCCAGTCAATGTGCCTAGGTCATTGCCACCACAGTGCACAATCATGAGGTCAGGGGGTTGGAGATGCAAAAAGGTTTTACCCAAAGGCATCAATTGGTACCACTTTAATCCTCTCTGTGCAATCCATTTAATATCCACATTTTGCAAAGCTAGGTCTTTGTCAATACCTCTGAGTTCAGCATACCTTTTGCACCAGAAAACATAGCTGTGCCCAACAATCCATACTGTAAGCATCTTAAAGGGATGTCTGGAAGTAATGAAAAGATGTCTGTAGCTGAGGTAGTCAGTTGGTAGAATGAGAGGTATCTAAAATGGTGGACAAGATGCTGTTTTTTAACTAGAGAATTGATTGGCTGCTTAAGAAAACTGTACATTCAAAAATAGGGTGCATGTTACTTTCTTTAAAAAGCATGTTTCTTATTGGTTAGTAAAAAATGTTTGAAAGTTACGGTAGAGACTCATAACGAGAGGAGAACATGGCGACTGCCAGTTGAGCAGCAGCTTGCACCCGGAACGCGTGTCTCCCATCCTTTTACTTTTTGTAACTTTCCCTGCCTTACCGCTTTGCCGCTGGGGTGTCTGTGCCGCGGACATATCACCAAATACTTCGCCGGCTGAATTTCTCCGGATATAGCCTTCTGGTGCATCAGTCGGGGATGTGTGCGGGAGCACCCAGGACTTTTCTTTCGCCCTGCCCATCGCGTTGCTTCGAGGCCGCGCTGGAGCTCAGGAGGGGCCGCAGAGCAGCGGCTCGCGGGCTCCTCCGGGTCAGGGGAAGCAGCGGTAGTACCAGCGGCTCCCTGGATCCTTCGAGGCGCGACGGGGGTGAGCAGGAGCTGACTGTCAGATCTGCCGTTTCTTCCACCACCGCTTTCTTCGTGCTGGGGAGGCCGTTGCTGGAGAGCCCCTCTGGACAATCCCAGGGGAGTGAATCAGGGATCTCAGGAGTCACCCAGGGAGCGCAGGAGGCTCAGGTTTGCCCCCCAACACAGGTGAGAGCGGCTTCAGCTGGGGTGATAAGGGGGTCCAACAAGAAGAGTAAGAAGCGAGGGGGGGCTACCCCAAGACTTGGAAAAGTAAAGGTGAGCGTAAATGTTAATAAACAGCTCACTGAGGAGCATTCTAACAACCAAACTCCGGGGAGCTCACCAAATGCAGCCATAATCACCAATAACTCCGCTTTTCAAACGTACCAGATTAAAGGCAGAACTATTAAGCCTGGGAAGGCCAAAAGCAACCCCTTGGACACAGAAATCAGGGTCACCCCTTCCTTACGCTCATACTTCAAGGTATTACCTGAGGTTTTAGACATTACAAGGAAAGTGAGGGGGGGAGTACCGGCTCTTCGGGGCAACCTGTTATAAATTCGGCCACTACTAGTATGGAGCCTGTAAGTGGTGTACCCCCCCCAGGCAGGCCTGGTAAGCACCATTAGTGAGAGTCTGCATGAGGTGGCATCGGACAAAGCAATCGTAAGTGGTTTACCTCCCCAGGCAGGTCAGTCGAGTATCACCAGTGAGAGTGCGCCTGTAGCGGGGTTGGACAAAGTGTCGGACCCTGCGGTTCAGAGTTATGAGGCAGTTGGTGGACCAGATGGCAGGGAGTGGAAAAAAGCTCCAGGGGTCAGGAACCTAGTGGGTCCTCAATAGCCTCAATGGAAGCTCTATCCTCTACATTGCCAGAGGATATAAAGAAAGGCTTCACGGTGTCTGCGGCTAATCAGGGGGAGATAAGAAACTTTTGCGAGTCACTCGAGAGGAAGGTGGACCTTTTAAACACCAGGACAGAGAACCTAGAGAGCACGGTCGGAGATCTAAAAGAGAACCTTGGGGCTGCCAAAGCTGATATTCAGTTGTTAAAAAGAGAGGAATTGGCCCTCGGTGACAGGATGGAGATTTTGGAGAACAACTCTCGCAGGAATAATCTTTGCCTTTTGAATATTCCAGAAGGGAGCGAAGGGGTTGACCTTAAATTTTACATCATTACACTGCTTAAAGAATGTTTGCAGCTCGAAGAGTCAGAGGCTATCCTGAGAAACAACATTCAGAGAGTTCATAGGGATCCATTTCGCAAAAATCCTAACAGAACCAAACCAAGGAAAATCCTTGTCAATTTTCTTACCTATTCACTTAAAGAGAAGATCCTTAATTTGGCGTTAAAGACGAAGTCATTGAGGGCCAGGGACTTCTCCTTTGAAATTCGGTCTGATCTCTCTAGAGTTACCCTTGAAAGACAGTGGGAATTAGGCAGGAAGATGGATGACTTTAAGAAACTCGGCGCTGTTGTTCAGCTGAAATTTCCTGCCTTCCTGAAAGTTATGCATAATAATAAAATGCATAACATAAGGACAACCCAGGAGGCAGACGAGTTGCTTAATAACAACAGAAAGCAGCATCCTTAGCCACTTCCTTGGGGAATGGGAGAGGGTTAGCCTGGCATATATCTTTGAATCTTCCTCCTCTTTGTTCCTAAATAAAATTAGTATTGGTTGTATAGCAGTATAGAGGAGGACCAAAGCACTATGGGGCCGATTCCGATCTCGGTCGGAGGCGCACCCAATACCATTCGGTCGGGAAAAAAGCCATGCGAAAGCCTGTTACCCGACCGAACCGTACGCGGGTCCGGCCGAGCGAGTACGATGCGAATTCGCCGACCGACTCGTCCGGGCGACCCGACCGCTCCGACCGACTCGTACCCGGACCGTACCGCTCCGACCGACTCGGTCGGACCCGATTCGCACCGCGCAATGGAGACGTTTTCCGGCCGGGTAAGTACGATGCGCACCTCGACCGCTCCGACCGACTCGCGCCGTCCGACTCGAACTCGCTGTCGGAGCCGTACTTTGGGGGTCCGTGTCGGACCCCCTGTACGCGTACCCGTGCGAGGCGCACACAGGGGGACCCAAGGGTCCCCCTACCTGTGCGTGTACGCCGCGAAGCGCTTCGCGGCGTACTCGCTGTAGGGGCGCCCTTGTCCGCCTCGCACCCATTGGAGGCAATGGGAGCCCGCGTACGCGTTGTACGACCGGCTCCCATTGAGTTCAATGGGAGTCCGACCGACTCGTGTCCGATAACATACGGACGCATCGGACTCGTTCGGTCGGACTGCACGGGTCCGATTCGGTCGGAAATCTCTCCGGGTCCGGCTCGGTCGGGGAAATTTCCGGCCCGAATCGGAATCGACCCCTATGTGTTTATCATTATTTTTATAAGATGCACTAATTTTTTCTCTAGGGAGGCTCAAATTTCTTTTCTTTTTTTCTTTTTTTTTTCTTGATTTATATACACTAGGACGGGATAGAGACAGGTAGTTCCGGGGTGCAACACCTGGACTAGATCTGTCCAGATTAATGGGGGAAGGGTTCTCCGGGGGGGGGGAATGTGTGGGGGCACGGGGAGCACGGGGTTAAAAATATAAAAAACACCTCATTCGCTTCAAATTTAGCCCAGATAGTTGTTTCCAGATTTCGATGGACTTAGTGTTGGTCGCTTCTTGGTTCTGAGTGGAATACGGATCTCAGATTTAGACCACCATGACAATAATTCAGATACTGTCCTGGAATGTCAATGGCCTGCGTGTGAGATCTAGAAGAGCTAGGATCTTGCAATATTTAAAAGACTCACCCGCGCAGGTCATTGTCCTCCAGGAAACACATCTCCTTAAAGAAGAGACTAATGAAATGTTAAAAGATAATAAATGGGTGCATTCCTTTATCTGCACAAACCAGACTGCTAACATCAGAGGGGTTCTTATCCTCTTTAAAAAACAAGAAAATGTCCAGATCTTACACCATTTAGAAGACCCATGTGGTAGATGGGTAATACTGAAGGTCATCTTAATGGGCTCTTTGCTCACTTTGATTGGCTATTATGGCACCAAGATGACCCCTCCTTTAAGACCATTTTTCCACATCTTCTAGATTTTCCAGATCCGGTTGTTATGGCTGGGGATTATAATATAGTTCTAAATCCAACTCTTGATAAATCTGTAAGCAGTAGAGGAGCCGTACCTTCTAAATCTAGGATATATTTACAGAACATGATGGCGCAGACTGG
Source organism: Calotriton arnoldi (assembly GCA_963921515.1). Taxonomy (NCBI): domain Eukaryota; kingdom Metazoa; phylum Chordata; class Amphibia; order Caudata; family Salamandridae; genus Calotriton; species Calotriton arnoldi. Next base: position 49,123 of record CAWUFW010024357.1, on the reverse strand, counting down.
CCTTTGCGACACTTGGAGAGAGAGAACAGGTCAGCAGCTGGGTGTCTCATACTATAACAACAAATATCGGCACAAATCAAGAATTGATTATATTCTGGTTAGCCATCTTTTAAGGGGCAAGGTCAAAGATATAAAATACTTGACGTCACATCTTTCAGACCATTCAGGTATATTATTAAATCTTGATTGGGGACAGTCCCAGCAGCCTAGAGTTTGGTCGTTTGACCGAACGTTACTTCTTGAGGAGGAAGAGATGGGCTTTTTAACTCGGGAGATTGAACACTTTCTGAAGGTTAATTTAGGCTCAGCCAGGATCACTGTGGTATGGGACTCCCTCAAAGCATTTCTAAGGGGCCTAATTACCAGTCGAGTGAGCTTCAGGAACAAAAGGTACAGAGGGGAGATTACATCTATAGAGTCAGAAATGAAGGTAGTAGAGTTGGGACTTAATGGTCAGGTTGAGCTGGGAAGGCAGCAAGAAGCTCTGGGTAAACTTTGTAAATTAAAGGAGCAGTTGGAGAGTATTCTTCAAACAAGGCTTATGCGCAGATGGAAGGCAAGTAAGATCGCCCATTTTGAGTACGGGGAAGGGGCAGGAAAACGTTTGGCATGGAAGGCAAAAACGGACAGGCTTCTAAATCAGATCAGGGAAATCAACGTAGATAACGGGGGACCGACCTTATCCTCTGATGAAGAAATCGGCGAGGCCTTCTTTAACTTCTTTCAAGATCTATATCAAGAAGATTGTGGTGTAGACAGGCCCAAGGCTAAAGATTGGCTGGATAGGACCACAGTGACATCTTTGAGCCCTAAACAGCAGGAAGAACTAGAACAGGTCATCACACAGGAAGAAGTAAGGAAGGCTATACCCGACTGTAAGAGAGGAAAGGCCGCAGGGCCCGATGGGCTTCCATCTGAATTGTATAGGTCCTTGGGCAAGGTAATAATTCCGGTCCTGACTCAAATATTCAATAAGATCTTAGCAGACGGCCTCAAGCCCCCAGAGTCTTGAAATGATGCTACAGTCATTTTGATTTTGAAGCTGGGTAAAAATCCAGCGAATTGTGGGTCATATCGGCCTATTTCGCTGTTGAATACAGATTATAAAATCTTCACTATGATTCTGGCGACTAGGATGGGGTCTGTGGTGGGGGATGTCTTTCACACCGACCAGAAGGGGTTTGTTTAAGGCAGACATTTATCAGATCTTACCTATGATTTTATCGGGGTGATAGATATTGCCACCACTTATTCACTCCCTCTCTCAGCATTGACACTTGATGCTACCAAGGCTTTCGACAGGGTCAATTGGGTATACCTGTCGGAGGCCTTGGGGAAATTTAACTTGGGCGAGAAGTTTTGTCAGACCATTCGGCTGATATAACAAAATCCATCAGCCAGGCTGTTGGTCAATGGCAATCTGACCAAACCCTTCAAGATCACTAGGGAAACTAGGCAGGACTGCCCCCTTTCCCCTCTCCTTTTCGATCTTTATATTGAGCCTTTTGCTCAGAGGCTCAGAGAAGATCCTAGTATTACACCCTTTAAATATGGAGAGTGGGAGAGGAAGGTGGCCCTGTATGCAGATGACATCTTGGTTCTCTCTGCAAACTTGGCTGCTACCTTCCCGGCAGTGATCAGACTGGCACAAGAATTTGGGCAGGTGTCGGGGTATGAGGTAAACCCCGGGAAGACTGAGGTCATGACGTGGAATCTTGAGGGGAGTCAGCTACAGATTAGCCCCAGTATGCATTATTTGGGTATTAGAATTGTCCAGGACATAGGTAAAATCTCAGAAGTTGATTTAGCACAAGTGTCAAGGGAATGTCAGAGACAGATGAAATCCTGGTCACATCTTCCTTTAACTATTCTCGGGAGGGTGAATTTGGTCAAAATGGTGGTTCTCCCCAAGATAACCTTTCTCTTTAGTTCAATACCCCTACATTTTGAGAAATCAGCTATTGATAAATTTCAGCAGGCCATAAACTCTTTTGTCTGGGTATATAGAACTACCAGAATAGCCTGGAAGAAGCTGAGACGTAGGAGAGAGAAAGGTGGTCTTGCTTTTCCTGACCTACAATATTATGCCTGGGCCTTCCAGTTATCACACTCTCGAATGCTGTTAAAAAGGCCAGAAGATACTGGGAATGGAGGTATGTTCTTGGCTATGTTAAGGGGAGCAGGCCTACCTGAGGAGGGCTTTCTGTTTAAATTTGGCGAACCTAAATTCTTTAAGAAGGTCAGACTCAAAGTCCTCCAGGCAATGGTCAGAACATGGACCAGACTAAAACGCCTTGTAGGTCTTAACTACTTCTCAAGCTCTGGGATTCACCGGGTGCACCGGAATGCTTGAGGGACAGACTCGCTTTACCTCTTAGAGAAGCTGGTCTGAGGGTTTGGGGAGACCTGGTATACGAGGGTACACTTATCTCATGGGAACAACTTAGGGAAAGAGTGGGTGAGGGCCTTTCAAAGTTTAAGTCCAATCAGCTACAGAGCTGGGTCCAAACACAACATAGCTTGAAGAATCCCATTGGCTGGGGTAACACCTTGGAACATCAGTTACTAGCCAGGCCACCGAGGAGAAGGGCGGTGTCTTTTTGGTATTGGTCTATGGAGGAGGCCGTGGATGGTGAATTCAAGCTCGCAGATGACCAGTGGGGCGAACTTTTACCAAATGAACAGTGTGAGAAATTATGGCAGGATTCATTTAAGACTCTCTTTGGTATGGTAAAACCTGCCTGGTTAAAGAGAAACCACCTCTTCACCATACATAGGGCCTATCTTTCTCCGCTAAGATTGAATACATTTGCAAGAGGGACTCCTGTTAGTTTTGAGAAATGTGGGTTGGCTGCAGCCTTGGATATACACATGTTTAAGGACTGTCCTGCCATCGCAGTTTTTTGTGTTGAAGTTGGGAAGTCTTTGGCGGACATTCTGGGCTTCCCAATTCATATGGACTTGGCTTTGATAATTTTTGGCCTCACCGAACAGGTCACAGGACCAGCTAGATCCTTCTTATTCTATGCTATTTTGCTAGCCAGAAGACAAATATGTAAGCGCTGGATTGAACCCTCCCCTCCTATGCATTCTGAATGGCTGGCTTCGCTATTTGAAACATCTAAGATGGACTTGTCTAGAACCTGTAGCAGGAAAAAGACAGCATTCTGGGACCTGCTGCTAAAGTGGAGAAGAGCTTAACTTAAATGTGAGGCGCACCTGTGTCTTAATTATTTTGGGGTCATATGATTATGCCTCCTGGATACTCTTCGGACTATGTTGGGCACCCCCATATATCCAGATTGCCAACGACGAAGTCCCTCGGGCTTTTCTGGGCCTAGATAAAGAGTTATCCCTCCCCCTTTATCGGGGTTAGTGACATCCAAGTTGGTCATAGTACCTTTAGGTGGGCTTTACGAGATTCCAATCTAAAGCCTATTCTTCTCAGATCCATCGAGTATTGGTACGGACAACTTGTTTGTTCAGTGGGGCTTTGAGGCGAATGAGAACAAAAAAAAAGAAAAAAGAAAGGTACGGTAGATAGGAGAAGGTCATTTTTTGCAAACGTCAACCACACCTGCTGTTTGCATTTGTAACCTTGTGTGCTGAACTTGAAAATATGGTGAACTTGTGACCTGTCAGTTCAGTTGAATGTTCCATGGACTGTTACTATGGAAACTGGCAATAAGCAGAATGGGGGAAGGGTTGAAACTTAACTGTGGACTTAAAATGTGAAATTGTAATTTATATATAAGTGATATCTTATTAAAGTAAGATTTCCCAAGTCAGTACTATCTATAGAAGTGGTATGTTCTTAAAAAATAGTGGTATTTTTATTTGTAATATATTTTTGAACTCCCATATGGATTCCCGGCTCCATCGCGTTGTTGCACGGTGGAGTCGCGACACCAAAAAATTCCAGAACCAGTTTGGGCACTTTTAGAAGTCAGTTGGTAAGGGTTAATATGTCTAACCAATAGAAATGTGTTTTATAATTTGAAATAATGTAGGAAGCAATGTGATTTGTTACTTACATGTATTTGTGTGGAGAAAGAGAGGGAAAGTTTGCCATTACTGGTTTTACCTTGCTGAGAGTGGTGCATTACATTGATTGTGTGCATAAGAACATCTTTTATGAGTTTGTGATATTTTAAATTCTACAAATCAATTTGGAAGGTGAGTTATACATTTGTGAGGTGTATTATGTATTAGGTTTATTTTTAATCTTTAAAAATTGTTAATGAACTGTGATATTTGAAATATATTATTAAATGTAGAGATGTGTATTTGTAGTTTGTTTTATTGTAGTTAAATGTTGTTTGAAATAGATTCTGTATAGTAATATGTGTACATTGGAAGATGGATTAGTGATTATGGTAGTTTGTTTTAGTGTGTGGATATGTATGTTTGTAGTATACCACATAATTTTAGCTGTTGCTTTAAAATTGGAGGTGGAGTCTGTCAAGTTTTAAGGTGTGCATGGACTTCTGTCTCAAGTGTGTCTCTACTTGTATATGTATTTTCATATGTCTTATACATTTGAAGGTGCATGATGTATAACAAAGAGGTGTTGTTGCTTTTTATGTGGTAGTCTCCAGACTGTGAGTAGTAGTGGGATGGTGAAGATGCAGCATAATAGTGTGGTTTGAAAGACGTTGACATAAGGTATTAGGGTTCCTTTTTTAAGTTTCTAGAGAGGTACAGTTGAAATATGCCACATAATTTTTGGTATTTGCTTGAAATTGGAAGTTTGTTCTGTGAATTTTTAAGGTTTGGATAGTGTTATGGTACAGACATTCATGTATGCTTTTAGGAATATGGTGAGACTTTTAGTAAAGACATGTGAAGGGTTCCTGCTTGTATTTGTGTAGGTGTAACATTATAAGTAGTTGTAGAATGGTAAAGCAGCAGCCTGAAAGTGATGTTATTTATTAGAGTAATTTGTATGATGTGAGGAAAGTTATATTTCATATATACCGCATCATTTTCAGTGTCTATTTGAAAATTGAAGTGTAGTCTGAAGTTTTGAGCTGTGGATGGTGTTGTGACTGAGATATGTGTCTACTTGCACATATATTACGCTATGTGTTATGTGTCTGAAGATGATAGATGTATAAAACACAGGTATACATTTATCTGTGTATTACTTTTATATATGATGCTGCTAGCAAAAGGTACAGACATATGCATACATGGTTTTAGAAATATGGGGAGACTTTTATGAAAGATAAGTGAAGTGTTGTTTTGCTGTTAGCTATGCTCTATACCTGATTACCACTAGAATAGTGAAGCTGTAGTAGTTGAAAAGTGATGTTTAAGATATGTTGGGAGAGGAATTATTGATTATGGTACTTTATAAGAGTCTGTGTAAATGTTCACTTGAAATTTGCCACATACATCTAGGTGTGTTTGAAATGTTAAGTTTTAAGGCCTTTATGGTCTTGTGAGTGTGGTTATGTTTCTACTTGCATATGTATTCTAATATGTGTAATGCTTTTGGCAATAGGTATAGATAGAAGCATGTATGCTTTTAGGAATATGGTTAGAGTTATGGTAGAGACATGTGATAGGTTGCTGCTTTATGTTTGACTAGGCCCAATATTTGTAGATTGGTGAAGCTGCAGCACAAATGTGAGTTTTAAGACATGTTAGCAGAAGGCATTACTGATCAGGCTACTTTCTATGAGTCTGGGGAAAGGTACACTTGAAATACACTGCAGAAATGTAGATGTGCCTTTGAAATGTAAAGTTCAGTCTACTTGTTTATTTCTGTTATATATGATGATGCTTTCAAAAGGTAGACATATATGCATGTATAGTTTCAGGAATATGGTGAGATTTATAACAGACTCATGTTTAGCTTTAATGCTTTATTTTTAGTACGCCCAACACCCTGAGTAGTTACAGAATTTTGAAGCTGCAGTACAAAAGTGCACACCATGTCATAGACCTGACTTTTGTGCTGCAGTTTCAGTATTATGCTACTACTCAGGATGTTGCACTCCTCCAATCATTCAGGTACTACTGCAGTACTACTCTAATCACTCAGGTAGTACACATGCACTTATAGAATTACCCAGGCACTTTCTATGTATTACTCTAATCCCCCAGACATAACTCTTGCAATCAAGCAATCAACAATGTGTTAGCTATACACTGGTTTAATCATGCAGGCACTACCCTTGCACTCCTCCAATCACCCTGTCAGGATCTATGCACTCCTCCAATCACTTAGCCAGTGCCTATGCACTTATAAAATCACCCAGGCACTACCTTTACACTTTTGCAATCACTGAGGCACTACCACAGTATTACTCTAATCACCCATGCACTTATAAAATAACCCAGGCACTTTCTATGTACTCCTGTAGTCCCCCAGATATTACCTCTGAACTCATGCAATAACCAATGCATTAGCTATACACTGGTTCAATCACCCAGGCAATACTCTTGCACTCCTCCAATTTCCTTTTCAGGATTTATGCACTCCTAAAAAATCACTTAGCCAGTACGCATGCACTTATAAAATCACCCACTCACTTGCTATGTACTCCAGTAATCCCCCAGATATTACCCCTGCAGTCATGCAATTACCCAGGCACTAGTTATATACTACTCCTGCAGTCATGCAATCATGCAGGCTGTACCTATGCACTCATGTAATAACCCAGTCACTACCCGTACACTCATGCAATCACCCAAGTTCTACTCATGCAGTCCTCCAATCACCCAGGAACTACCCATGCACTCCTTCATGCACCCAGGCACTACCCATGCACTCTTCCATGCACCCAGGCATTACCCATGCACTCCTCCATGCACCCAGATATTATCCCTGCACTCATACAATCATCCTGCATGATATGTAGAATCATCTAGGTCCTACTGTTGCACTCATCTATTCACCTAGGCACTACTCAATGAGTCATCTGTACCTTTAGGTGCTATTCATACACTTATCCATGCATTCAATGTTTATGTTTGCACTCATGCAATTAGCCAGTCACTATCTATCTTCTCCTACAATTACCCAGTGACTACCCTTGCATGTATACAATCACCCAAGCACTACCCATGAAGTTATGCAATCACTGAGGCAGATCTATTACATGTTTCAGTTGTAAGTTTCACTATATTTCAGAAATATTGTATACATATTTCTTTTTGATATGATGATGATTTGAAAACGTAGAGACATATGTATGCAAGCTTTTAACAATATGGAGAGACTTATGGTTGAGTCATGTAATAGTCTGCTGTTTTATATTTGGCTAGGCCCAACACTCATGCAGTTATAAAACACCCTAGTACTACCCATGCAGTCTTCCAATGATCCAGGCAGTACATATGCACTGATGCAATCACCCAGGAATTACACCTGCACTTATGCAATCACCCAGGCAGTAGCTATGCACTCATGCAATCACCAAGGTATTACCCATGCAGTCTTTGAATCATGTAGCCACTACTCATGCGCTTATATAATTACTCAGGGCACTAACGTTGTACTATTTCAATCACAGAGGCACTAGCCTTGTACTTATGTATTCACTCAGCCAGTAGTCATGGTGTTATGAGATCACCCAGGCACTACCTTTGCACTCCTGTAATCAATCAGGCAGTATCTTAGTATTTCTGTAATCACCCAGGCAGTATTGGACTTATAAAATCACCCACTCACTTCCTATGTACTGCAGTAATCCCCCAGATATTACCCCTGGAATCATGCAATCACACAGGCATTAGTTATGTACTACCCCTACAGTTATAGATTCATGCAGTCTCTACCTATGCACTCATGTAATAACCCAGGAACTACCCTTGCAGTCATAGAATCACCCAGGCCCTACTGTTGCACTCATCTATTCACCTAGGCACTTCTTAGTGAGTCATCTATGCTTTCAGGTGCTATTTATACACTTATACATGCATATAACCTTTATGTGTGCACTCATGTAATTAGCCAGTCACTATACATCTTCTCCTGCAATTACCCAGCGACTACCTTTGGAGTCATACAATAACCCAAGTACTACCCATGGTGTTTTGCAATCACTCAGGCAGATCTATTACATATCTCAGTTTCTAGGTTTCACTATATTCCAGAAATATTGTATACATATTTCTTTTAGATATGATGATGATTTGAAAAGGTAGAGACATATGTATGGTAGCTTTTAACGATATGGGGAGACTTATGGTTGAGTCATGTAATAGTCTGCTGTTTTATATTTGGCTAGGCCCAACACTCATGCAGTTATAAAACACCCTAGTACTACCCATGCAGTCTTCCAATGATCCAGGCAGTACATATGCACTGATGCAATCACCCAGGTATTACTCCTGCACTCATGCAATCACTCAGGCATTACCTATGTACTCCTTTAATCCCCCAGACGTAAACCCTGTACTCATGCAATCACCAATGCATTAGCTATACACTGCTTCAATCACCCAGGCACTACCCTTGCAGTCTTTCAATCACGCAGGCACTACCCTTGTACTTATGTAATCACTCAGCCAGTACTCATGCACTTATAAAATTTCCTAGGTACTATCTTTGCACTCCTCCAATCACTCAGGCACTACCTCAGTACTCCTGCAATCACCCAGGCAGTACCCATGCACTCATGCAATCACCCAGGCACTAGCTATGCACTCATGCAATCACCAAGGTATTACCCATGCACTCTTTTAATCATGTAGCCACTGCTCATGCACTTATATAATCACTCATGCACTAACGGTGTACTCTTTCAATCACAGAGGCACTAGTCTTGTACTTATGTAATCACTCAGCCAGTAGTCATGGTATTATGAAATTACCCAGGCACTACCTTTGCACTCATTTATTCACTCAGGCATTCTCAGTAGTTCTGAAATCACCCAAGAAGTACCCAAGCTCTTATAAAATCACCCAGTCACTTTCTATGTAGTCATGTAAATCACCAGATATTATTCCTGTAGTCATGCAGTCACCCAGGCGTTATGTACTCCTTTAATCTCCCAGACGTTACCTCTGTACTCATGCAATCACCAATGCATTAGCTATACAGTGCTTCAATCACCCAGGCACTATCCTTGCACTCTCTCAATCACAGAGGCACTACTCTTGTACTTATGTAATCACTCAGGCAATACTCATGCACTTATAAAATCACTGAGGCTCTATCTTTGCACTCCTGTAATCATTCAGGTAGTGCCTTAGTACTTCTGTAATCACCCAGGCAGTACTCATGGACTTATAAAATCACCCACTCACTTCCTATGTACTCTAGTAATCCTGTAGATATTACCCCTGCAGTCATGCAATCACCCAGGCACTACTTATGTACTATTCCAGCAGTCATGCAATCATGCAGGCTGTACCTATGCACTCATGTAATAACCCAGGCACTACCCTTGCAGTTGTAGAATCATCTAGGTCCTACTGTTGCACTCATCTATTCACCTAGGCACTACTCAATGAGTCATCTGTACCTTTAGGTGCTATTCATACACTTATCCATGCACTCAATGTTTAAGTGTGCACTCATGCAATTAGCCAGTCACTATCTATCTTCTACAATTACCCAGTGACTACCCTTACACGCATACAATCATCCAAGCGCTACCCATGAAGTTATGCAATCACTCAGGCAGATCTATTACATGTTTCAATTGTAAGTTTCACTATATTTCAGAAATATTGTATACATATTTCTTTTAGATATGATGATGATTTGAAAACGTAGAGACATATGTATGCAAGCTTTTAATAATATGGAGAGACTTATACTTCAGTCATGTAATAGTCTGCTGTTTTACATTTGGCTAGTCCCAACACTCATGTAGTTATAAAAACAACCACGTACTACCCATGCAGTCTTCCAATGATCCAGTCACTACATATGCAGTGCTGTAATCACTCAGGCATTACTCATGCACTCATGCAATTATCCAGGCAGTACCTAGGCACTCATGCAATCACTAAGGTATTACCCATGCACTCTTTGAATCATGTAGTCACTACTCATGCGCTTATATAATTACTCAGGGCACTAACGTTGTACTCTTTCAATCACAGAGGCACTAGCCTTGTACTTATGTAATCACTCAGCCAGTAGTCATGGTATTATGAGATCACCCAGGCACTACCTTTGCACTCATTTATTCACTCAGGCATTACCTCAGTAGTCCTGAAATCACCCAAGAAGTAGCCATGCTGTTATAAAATCACTCAGTCACTTTGTATGTAGTTATGTAAATCACCAGATATTACTCCTGTAGTCATGCAGTCACCCAGGCGTTACCTATGTACTTATTTAATCCCCCAGAGGTTACTTCTGTACTCATGCAATCGCCAATGCATTAGCTATACAGTGCTTCAATCACCCAGGCACTATCCTTGCACTCTTTCAATCACGGAGGCACTATTTTTGTACCTATGTAATCACTCAGGCAATACTCATGCACTTATAAAATGACCCAGTCACTACCTTTGCACTTTTGTAATCACTCAGGCACTACCTTAGTACTTCTGTAATCACCCAGGCAGTACTCATGGACTTATAAAATCACCCACTCACTTCCTATGTACTCCAGTAATCCTGCAGATATTACCGCTGTAGTCATGCAATCAGCCAGGCATTACTTATGTACTACTCCTTCAGTTATAGAATCATGCAGTCTTTACCTATGCACTCATGTAATAACCCAGGCACTAGCCTTGCAGTCATAGAATCACCCAGGCCCTACTGTTGGACTCATCTATTCACCTAGGCACTTCTTAGTTAGTCATCTATGCCTTCAGGTGCTATTTATACACTTATCCATGCACTGAACCTTTATGTGTGCACTCATGTAATTAGCCAGTCACTATCCATCTTCTCCTGCAATTACCCAGCGACTACCTTTAGAGTCATACAATCACCCAAGTACTACCCATGGAGTTTTGAAATCACTCAGGCAGATCTATTACATGTCTCAGTTTCTAGGATTCACTATATTTCAGAAACATTGTATTCATATTTCTTTTAGATATGATGATGATTTGAAAAGGTGGAGATGTATGTATGCATGCTTCTACCGATATGGAGAGACTTATGGTTGAGTCATGTAATAGTCTGCTGTTTTATATTTGGCTAGGCCCAACACTCATACAGTTATAAAACACCCTAGTACTACCTATGCAGTCTTCAAATGATCCAGGCAGTACATATGCACTGATGCAATCACCCAGGCATTACCCCTGCCCTCATGAAACCACCCAGGCACTACCTATTCAGTCATGCATTCACCCAGATATTACCTATGCACTCTTTCAATCCCCCCAGCCACTATCAATAAACTTATATAATCTTTCAGGTACTACCCTTGCACTCCTTCAATCATGCAGGTATTACCCTTGTACTTATGTAATGACTCAGCCAGTACTCATGCACTTATAAAATCACTCAAGCACTACCTTTGTAGTCCTCCACTCAGGCATTCCCTCAGTACTCCTGCAGTCACCCAAGCAGTACTCATGCAGTTATAAAATCACCCACTGATTTGCTATGTACTGCAGTAATCCTCCAGATATTAGCCTTTTAGTCATGCAATCACCCAGGCACTAGTTACGTGCCACCCTTGCAGTTGTAGAATCATCCAGGTCCTACTGTTGCACTTATCTAATCACCTAGGCATTACTGAATGTATTTCAGTATTTATAGATGAAAATATTTGTATATAATTATTTTAATATTATTAAATATGTTTTAGAAAGATAATAAACTTTTTTTATTTTTAGAAATTCTTCATAATTGTTAAGAAATATTCAGTATGACAAGAAAAGTTCAAAAGAAAAGACAACAAAGGAAACAGAACTATTTAAAGGATAGAGAAAAGCAGAAAGTAGATGAAGTACAACATATGACGTTGAAGAAAAAATCTTCTGGTAAGAGAACAAAAGAATTTGTTAAAAGTGTTTTTAAAAGGTAATCGATTTTGAAAATGGGGAAAAGAGAAAGAAAAGTACTACAAGCAATCAGAAGGTAAAGAAAAAAGGAGAAATTAATGCAAAATCAGGTTATAGGAAAACAATCCATGTTGAAAAAAGGATGAAACAATATAAAGACATTAGGAAGAGAATGTATAAAAGAAGAGTACTACACAATTTATTGAAAGATTGCAACAAATATAAATGAAGATCAGCATTTTACAAAAAGAAAGAACAGATTGAAAGTGTAGTCGAAAAGGCTTTTGAATTGAAAAGAAAATTGTTTATATTAGTATTGAAGAGAATGAAAACATTGAATAAAACAATGCACTTTATGAAGCAGAAAAGTAAAAGAAAATGACTGGTTAATAGAACTAACTTTTGCAAAAAGATTTTGGGTGAATGGAAGCACACTTCTAGTACTGAACCTTTTTTTAATGAAGAAAGCTATTTTCAACAAATTACATTAGTTCATGCAGTTGATACCAGGGGTCGTTATTATAAGGTTAAAAACGGTTGTCCAATTGAAAAAGAAAAGATGGTTCCTAGAAATGTGGAAGTAATAGCTGAAGAAGTTCAAGGGAGACGTATACAAGCTCCAGTGTAATAGTGGGATTGTAGTAGTATTTGTAGTATACGACAGGAGTCTATTGATATGTTACAAAATTTCTTACGAGATTATGGTAATAAAAGTGTTAAACAGAAGATTAAGATATTGCAAGGACTAGATCCTTGTAAAGTGAAAAAATATAGTGGCTTGCAGGGCCATTCTCTTGCTTGTCTTTCTAGAAAAGTGTGTTGAAGTACTTTTCATCATTTAAGAATGTTATCAGTACATCACTCAGAAATGCGGAAGTTAGTAAGAAGACTGTAATATGTAAAAAGTCCTGCATTATCTTTGGGTGAAATAAACACTGCTTTTTTGCATGGTTCAGTATTGGATATAAAAAAAGTTTCTGATGATATACAGTTTCGTTTCTTTGGTCCTGAAGAGGAGTGTAGAGAAAGTGAGAGTTTGATAAGTGTAGGTGTTGAAGAAGAGGTGGAAGATAGTACTACTGAGAAGTTTGCAGAAGAAATTACAAAGTTTAAAGTATTTTCTAGTAAAAAACCAAATTATGTTTGTATTTGTTGTCGACGTACTCACTATGGAAGTCAAACTAGGAATGTTGATGTGTATTTAAAAAGTGAAAAGGAAAACAATGATAAGTGGGAGCAATTTGGTGCTTATTTGTTGGTGGAAGGTCGTTTTGAGTTGGGTAGTGATCAACGTATTTATAAATATTGTTACAACAAATTAGAAGAGAACAAAATGCCAGCTAGAGCTGTACATAGCAACCTAGAGTTGGTAGCTATTCCTCCAGAACTGGTAGATTTAAATACGTATGAATCCATTCTTATTCAATCTGTACACCTGTTTCAGGCTATAGTTCGTATGGAGCAAACACAAGGAGATGAAACTTTTCAGACACTCACCCCCAGTCACAGATCTGGGTTGAATCCATCATCGTTCTTTAGCTCACCTTCGCCACCCCAGTTCAGACAAAGCTATATGCAAATCTTGACTCCAGTGGCATGGCGAGCAGGGCCCCAAGTCTGGGAATACCCTGCCAACTCTGTCCATCAACTGTTCTTTTTGCATTTGTCACCCCGAGTGGGACGGGTATGCCGAGACGTGGGTCCCCTGCTCTCCATGCCACTGGAGTCAAGCTATCCTGGCTGATGAGAGGTGAAACCCCAAAAACGGTCCTAGGATGATTGTTTCCAGTCCAGGGAGGACTTGGCTTGGCAGTTCGGGCTGGACTGTTCCCATGAGGCACAGGGTCAAGACTGATTTGCATATGGCTGGGTTCAAACTGGAATGGCATGGTGAGCAAAAAAACGATGGATTTAGGCCCAGATCTCTGTACTGGGGTGAATGTATGACATTGTTCTGCATTCGGTCCATCAACTGTTCTTTTTGCATTTGTCACCCTGAGTGGGACGGGTATGCCCAGACGTGGGTCCTGTGCTCTCCATGCCACTGGAGTCAAGCTATTATGGCTGATGAGGGGTAAAACCCCGAAACCGGTCCTAGGATGCTTGTTTCCAGTCCAGGGAGGACCTGGCTTGGCAGTTCGGGCTGGACTGTTCCCATGAGGCACAGGGTCAAGACTGATTTGCATATGGCTGGGTTCAAACTGGAATGGCATGGTGAGCAAAAAAACGATGGATTTAGGCCCAGATCTCTGTACTGGGGTGAATGTATGACATTGTTCTGCATTCTGTCCATCAACTGTTCTTTTTGCATTCGTCACCCCGAGTGGGACAGGTATACCCAGATGTGGGTCCCGTGCTCTCCATGCCACTGGAGTCAACCTATCCTGGCTGATGAGGGGTGAAACCCCAAAACCGGTCCTAGGATGCTTGTTTCCAGTCCAGGGAGGACCTGGCTTGGCAGTTCGGGCTGGACTGTTCCCATGAGGCACAGGGTCAAGACTGATTTGCATATGGCTGGTTTCAAACTGGAATGGCATGGTGAGCAAAAAAACGATAGATTTAGGCCCAGATCTCTGTACTGGGGTGAATGTATGACATTGTTCTGCATTCTGTCCATCAACTGTTCTTTTTGTATAGTTTGTATGGAGCCTAAAACAGGTAAGCTGCCTCCAACAGATTTACAAAGAGGTTTAAAAGGAAGAGTTGTGTATTTACCTTTAGATTTTAAGAAAAATATTGAAACTGTTGGTGTAGAGAGAGAGGAAAGTGAACCTGTAATTATTCTAGTTAATGGTGTACCAACAAAGAGTCGGAAAATATGGCAAGAGTTAGTAGTAGTCACCAAACTTCAAAAGGCTACATGATATCTTGTACAAAACATTATTTACTATAAAAATGTATATGATGAAGCACAAGAATTATCTTTAGAAGATGATAGAGAAATTTCAACTGGGCAAATAGAAAAAGTGGACAACTCCAGGAGTGAAGAAATTTATGAACATTACAGTATACATCCTCTACATTCAAAAGAAGTTATAGGAAACACTATTGAATTATTCCAAATGAAGAAAGCAAAAGGAACTACCACAGCTCTTCCCCACTGGAAAAGGTGGACGATATTATGAACGACCAGTACAGATTCCAGCTTCAGAATATCGTACAACGAGATTGCACTCAGAAGATCCAAGATTTTGACAGTGTATTCCATATTTATTTCATCTTCTGTTTGAAAGTGACTTGTCTGGACTTTCCTATGCAGTGAACCACATATTAAGAATGGGAGTTCATCTTACACATGTTTCTGCAAAGGATTTTTTGGAAAAAGTTCAACAAAGAGACCATCATTTAGAATCTCAGTTAATTAATTTGATAGCGTGTCAACGTGGTACTAATGAGTATTGGTATCGTCGTCATGGAGAACTTAAATGTATGTTAAGAAACTTAGGAACCCTTACGTGGTTTGTTACGCTTAGCTGTGCTGAATACGCATGGGACGATTTACTTGAATTTCTACGAGAAGCAAATTCAAATATTAAAAACATTGAATTAAAGACAGCTGGGGAACTGTGTTCCTTGGATCCTGTAAATGTGTGCAGATATTTTAATCATAGGTTTCAAGCTATGATGTCTTTTATCTGCAATAAAAATAATCCACCTCTTGGAGAAGTTATTGATTTCTTTTGGCGAAAGGAATACCAAGCCAGAGGTGCTCCTCATATACACATGCTATTATGGATCAAGGATGCACCTAAATTTCGAACCGATTCTGATGAAACTGTTTTGTCTTTTATTGAAGACTGTTACCTGTGCTATTCCAAAAAAAGGAGGAGAAAATAGCTTAAGACAACAAGTTTGACGGTTTCAAAGTCATCGATGTGGAAAATATTGTCTACGAAAATACAAGTCAAAGGGAAAATGTTATACAAAATGTCATTTTGCATTCCCACGTCCAGTAATTTCAAAAGGAAGAGTCAATAGTGTCATGTCAGCAGTAAGGCATACTATCACTCGAAAATCTCCAAAGAATACTTACAACATAAAAATAACTGAAGAATCAAAGTATATTAATGACTACAATCCAGTGATTTTGACAATGTGGAATGCAAATATGGATATCCAGTATGTTGCAGATAATTCAATTGCTGTTGCTCGGTATGTTACGTCATTTATAACAAAATCTAAAAAGACAGTTGAAAAAAATGTGGCAAGAAATTTCACAAGAGAAGATTCTTAGTAACAAGTTGTACCGCTTTAGTTTGAAGATGCTTTCCCATCGAGAAATTGGATCTTACGAATGTTCGGATCGGTTGACCTCTGCAAGTTTATACTCAAAGTCAAGAGGAATCATTTCGGTAAGTCTAGGTCTTCCTGAAACAGGAAATCGAGTATTGAAATCTCTAGAAGAAATTGAATACTTAGGGCCCGATTCTGATGCGGTTTGGAAAAGCTTCCCGACCGAGGGCCTGATTCTGATGCGGTTAGGAAGGCCTCCTAACGGCATTTGCTCCTTCCAAATCGGATCGGGAACGTGTCTTCCCGACCGAGGGCCCAAGTCTGATGCGGTTAGGAACAAATGTTCCCATTGAAGTCAATGGGAGTTCAACCAAATCGTATCTGGAAGCATCCGGATGCATCCTACTCCGCCGGTCGGACTTTCCCGATCCGAGTGGGTCGGACACCATTTCCCAACCGATTCGGTCGGGAAGCTTTTCCAACCCGCATCAGAATCGGCCCCTTAGCATTGAATGAACCGGAAAGTACAGATATTGTTAAAACGAATATGTTGGATACGTACTATCCCAAAAGGAGTCCACATCTGGAAAACATATGTCTCTATGAAGTACTGCAAAATTACAGTTTTAAGAGAAATATTACAGGAAATATATATGAAGAAAAATATTCAGTAATTGGATGTGTAGGAAGTTTGGTAAAACATGCCAAAGGAAATCTTATTAACCACAGGAAACTCAGTTGCGAAACTCCAGATAAAAGGGAATTTTTCTATTTAGCACTTCTGCAACTTTTCAAGCCTTGGCGTAGTGAAATGGAATTACTTGGAGATTTTGACTGCTATTAAGATTCTTTTAATGCATGTAAAGATAGCATTCAATGCACAATTTTTCAAAATTATCTACAAATGTTAAATGAAGAGATTGAACAAGAAACTACTATTGCAGCTGAAATAGCTAGAGACAGTTCTCAAGATAGTCAAAGTTCTGCTCCACTAAGTCAAGATCCATTCGGACAACCAATTCTTGAAAATGAGGCAGCAACAGCCATGAATGAAGTAGAAACAGCAATGCAACAAGCACAACAGGACATTATTGAGTTGGGAAACTTGGAAGAACAACTAAGGGGCCGATTCTGATGCGGGTTGGAAAAGCTTCCCGACCGAATCGGTTGGGAAATGGTGTCCGACCCACTCGGATCGGGAAAGTCCGACCGGCGGAGTAGGATGCATCCGGATGCTTCCAGATACGATTTGGTTGAACTCCCATTGACTTCAATGGGAACATTTGTTCCTAACCGCATCAGAATTGGGCCCTCGGTCGGGAAGACACGTTCCCGATCCGATTTGGAAGGAGCAAATGCCATTAGGAGGCCTTCCTAACCGCATCAGAATCAGGCCCTCGGTCGGGAAGCTTTTCCAACCCGCATCAGAATCGGGCCCTAAATATTGAACAAAAAGAAATATATCAGCAAGTGACACAAGAGATACAGCATGGTTTACTGCATGAAAAAAAGAATGTCAATGCACATCATTTAAACCTATTAGAATGTATATCATTGGTCAAGCTGGAACAGGAAAAAGTTTCTTAAATAAAGTTTTGACCAGTTATCTACAGAAAACCACTGAATCACATTTATCTTGTGTTGTAACCGCTCCAACTGGGTTAGCTGCACACAATATTAAAGGGATTACATTACATCGATTACTCATGCTACCAGTTGAACATGAAAATAAGTTAAAATATCACAAGCTATCTGGAGAAGCTTGTTATGAAGTCTCAAGAGTACTAAAGAAAATGAAACTTCTAATCATTGATGAGGTGAGCATGGTCTCAAACTTAATGCTTGCCTTTGTACATTTAAGAATGTAACAGATTTAAAAAACAGATTATGATGTTTTATTTGGAGGAAAACATGTAATTGTATTCAGTGATCTACTACAACTTACTCCTGCGAAAGGACAACCAGTTTTTAAAACACTTGTCCATGAAGACACTAGGAAATCTTTGGGAAGTATTGGAAATATAAACATTTGGTCTCTTTTTGAATATAAAGAACTTATTAAGAATATGCGACAAGCAAGTGATGAACATTATGGAAACATTCTTCAAGATATTAGAATTGGTGTTTTGACAAAACATGGTAAATAAGCTTTACAAAGTCGGCTACTAACAAACTTGTTTCCAATTGAAAATATTGCACCTGAAATAATGTACAAATAAATTGGAGAAAAGAAGTCTATAGTTTGCCTAATGCCAACACTGCAAGAGTGTTCTACATTCAATCAACAACTTTTGAAACTGGAAAAACAACCAATAGTGAAAATGGAAGCCCTTGATATAATGGAGCACGAAGGAGTTACTATTCTTCTCTCTGAGAAATTACAGTCAAAATTGGATTCTTTGGAGAAGTCTGTATCTAAGACTGCTGGTTTAGAAAAGACTTTATATGCATGTGTAAACTGTCGGGTAATATTACAGCGTAATTTGGATGTAGAAAAAGGTTTATTAAATGGAGCTATGGGAAAAGTTGTTGATTTTGTTAATTATCAGAAGAGAGATGGAATTGAATTTTTGAAGATTAAATTTGATCAGATTGAAGAGGTAAAACAGATTGGACGTTGTGCTGTTCGTTTTTTGCTTGTAAAAGACTTGCATGTTCGTAGAAAACAGTTTTACTCTTTCTTTAGCATATGTAGTGACCATTCATAAATCTCAAGGTTTAAGTGTAGGCAGTGCTTTGGTAAATATTGGAAGTACAGTGTCTAAAGAGGGCTTGGCATATGTTGCATTGTCTCGAGTAAGAACATTATCAGGTTTGTATTTGATTGATTTTGATGAGAAAAAGGTTAGTGCTGATGCAAATTGTGTAAGAGAGTATAATCGGTTAAGAAGACTGTATGCTCCCAACTTAGGTGAATATCCCATATGTGAGAAACATGTAGTATGTCCAAAATGGAAATATGAGAAACATTCTAGTGAGATTCAAAAAGGGAAAACAATTCAAGAAAATCATGAAGCTGCAAAGAAAATGAAAATGGACAGTGTTGATGATATTGTAGGATACCAGTTAGAAAATAGTTCAGGTATCAACTGCTATGCTAATGTAATTGTGAATGTTGTCTTTTACCTAGAATATCTTCATCATTAAATTATGGAAAATCGAGAAAAAAAGATTCTGTTCTTTATTACATTATATTTTTCAAAAGTTGATAACTGATAGAAGTAAAATCCATACTGTTTCTGGCATTCGGCATCTTTTGGATATATGTACTGGGTCTTCGCAATCTACACTGAATATACAACAAGATGCACAAGAATTTCTTATGTTTATACTTGCAGTATTCGAAGATAAAGGAATAGAAATTGAAAATTTGTTTGGACTAAGTTACAGATGGGATCATAAATGTGAAGAGTGTTAATTTTCTTCTACCACTGAAATAGACACTGAACGATTAATATATTTGACAATACCAGATTGTAAATCAGTGTCTTTTAACAAATTAGTAAAAAGAGCTAATCAAGATATGAAATGCTCTCATTGTAAATCAGAAATGTTGTCAACATTATATATAGGAAGATTTGGAAAATATGTCATATTAATGCTGCAACGTTGTAGAGCAAATGGAAGAAAATTTGAAACTAAAATTAAAAATGTTGTGGCAAGTCAAGTGTAAATTTCAGGAAGAACTTTTAAAGCAGTGGCTATTATTTTCCATGATGGACCTACTACAAGATCTGGACACTATACTGTGAATTTAAAGTGCAATAAAGGATGGACACATTGCAATGATGCCCATTTGGAATTCAAATGTAGGTTGCCTTACGAATTACCAAATTCATATCTGATATTTTTGATGCCAAAATTTTGAAAACATCATTCGGCCTATTGGGAAGATGGGAACATAAATTAACAAGTTTATTTTGGATATTTTCAATGCAAATGGATTTGTAAACATTATTCGGCCTATTGGGAAAATGTGAACAATTACTGTTTGGATTATTGTTTGTGCTATTTCTTATTGCATTTGCAAAATGGTGTTTGAAGGAACTAGTTTATATATTTGATCTTTATATTATACGCGATGTAAATGACAGTGTATATTGTAGAAAATGTACTTCAGAGAAATAAATAATTTAATGTAATTGAAGAATGTAATTTAGAAACTGTAGATGGGTAAACAGATAGTTGAATTTGTTGTAAATATTTTCGATGCAGATTTTTCTTTTTTTTTATAATCTCATTGATTGTATTTTTTCCCCCGGTGTTATATGATGATCTACATTGAAATCACTTTGTATGGTGAAATTCACTAGAATCTGAAAACAGCAAAAAAGGGAAACTAAATATGTTATGCAATTGTAAAATTATGTTGGGTTCTTAAAACCATAATATTATATGTAATAACAGTTTTCCTTCTTTTTTATTACAGAAAGTAAAAGTACACCTTGAAAAGATTTTAAATTCAGTTTACAACAAAACAATTGTAAAATAGTTTCACTGAGTTTGGTATGCACTTTAATAAAGAAGGTGAGATGAAATAATGTAATAAAAATAATAATAATATGAAGTAATGTTTTCAGTTATTTTTATTGCACTGATCCATTTTTTAAATACTACCCATGCACTGATCTATATAATTAGGCACTATTCTCACACTCCTGCCATCACCCATGAACTATCCAAGCATTTCTCCATTCACCTAGCCTAAATCCATATACTTATAATATCACCCAGACACTACCTATGTACTCTTCCAATCACCCAAGCACTACCCATGCAGTCTTCCAATCATCAACACACTACCCTGCACTCATGCAATCACTCTGCTACTACTCATGCACTCCTCCAATCATCCAGGAACTACCCAGGCAATCCTACATGTAGCCAGGCACTACCCATGCACTCTTCTATGCACACAGACATTAGCCATGCACTCCCCTTCAATCACTCAGGCACTACCCCTGCAGTCATGCAATCATCCAGGCACTACTTATACACTCATGGAATAACCCAGGCACTACCCTTACACTCCTCCAGTCATCCAGGCACTATCCATACACTCCTCAAATCACACAGCCACTACCTATGCACTTATAAATTCACCAAGACACTACCTATACACTCGTCTAATCACTCAGGCACTGCCCATGCACTCCTCCATTCACCTAGACATTACCCCTGCATTCATGCAATCACACAGGCATTAATCATGCACTACTTCAGTCACTCAGGCAGTGCCCATGCAGTCATACATGTGCTCAGGCACTTCTGCAGCACTCATGCAATCAACTAAGCACTACCCATGCAGTCTTCCAATCATCCACACACTACTCCTGCACTCATGCGATCACCTTGCTACTACTCATGCACTCCTCCAATCACCCAGGAACTACTCAGTCAGTCCTACATGCACCCATGCACTACCCATGCACTCTTCCATGCACCCAGACATTACCCATACACTCCTTCAATCACCCAGACATTACCCCTGCACTCATACAATCACACAGGCGTTACCCATGCACTCCTTCAATCATTCAGGCACTACCCCTGCAGTCACGCAATCACCCCGACACTACTTATGCACTCATGGAATAACCCAGTCACTACCCTTGCACTCCTCCAGTCATCCTGGCACTATCCATGCACTCCTCCAATCACCGAGCCACTACCTATGCACTTATAAAATCACCTAGGTACTACCTATACACTCATCTTATCACTCAGGCACTGCCTTTGCACTCCTCCCTTCACCCAGACATTATCCCTGCATTCATACAATCACCCAGGTATTACCCATGCACTACTTCAATCACTCAGGCAGTGCCCATGCAGTCATACATGTGCTCAGGCACTTCTGCAGCACTATTGCATTCAACAAGCACTACCCATGCAGTCTTCCAATCATCCACGCACTACTCCTGCACTCATGCAATCACCCTGCTACTACTCACGCACTCCTCCAATTACCCAGGAACTACCCAGGCAGTCCTACATGCAAAAAAATCAATAGGGGAATGGATCACTTGTAACCACTTTACCAGGGTTTATTAGTTCATGGTTCCGTCTTAAAAAACCCTCATATACGTACGTAACTGGATTTGAGAAAAAGGCGGTATATCTTGGTTCTCCGCCTATACGTAACGTAACAACATAGTCATGGGGTTTATTAGGTTTGTTGACCTCCACCCGGAGGTTTAACCACTGGTATTCGCAGTAGTGTCCAGAAACAGAAACGTTAAAAAATGGTTGTGATAAGGTGATGTTAAAATTCTTCAAACATCCTCACTAACGCGAAAAAATGTTTTATTAGCAAGTGGGAGTTAAAGAAATTAAAATGGTGAGCGTGTGTTTTTTAGACCATGTTAGTATCTCTAAACACACTGAAAAAGTGTCCTTTTATTCGGTCGACATGTTTCTGCCCCGTATGCCCAGCCGGGTCTATGGGGCTTTCTTCAGGACCAGAAAGAGTTTATCAGTGCAACTACCATTTGTATTGCACTTCTCAGCGGGGTAATATTAGTCCGTAGTAGACAATCAGGTCAATAGTACCTGTAATATAATGAAAAAGAGAAACTTAGTAAGAATCCCCTTATTTTTAACATTCCGGGTTTACATCGTAACAATCAGATAATTTATCAGAATGAAAGTTCGTGTTAATATGTCAAATGGCGCATTTCGCTCTAAAAATATACTTCTTAAAACTATGGCTTAATTTCCAGGGATCGTGCGTAATGATAAGGTACATTAGATATCTTAATATAAATTCAAAATATGCTCTGGATTTATATTGCTACATGAAGTCACGAGGCACAGTCACAGAAAACAAAAAACAAAAAACAAAAAAAGGGGGAGACAAACGAAAGGTGAGAAAGCCAAATGCTGCCTTCTGAGATAAGACCCCATTCTAAAGTTGAAATTACCTTAAAGACACTTGTTATAGCGTCTTCAGGGCTTGGCAAGTTTATCCTTGCTTGCTGTGAAGGGAAAAGAGACATTTTTAAAAGAGAAACCCTACTTCAATAATGTCAAGCATGGTCCTACGGCGTTTCCTCTCACCTGCAGCATGGACTGTCCGCTGCTTGTGCTTGCTCTGCCCACGGTGGTGTAGGGCATTCTGGGAGCCTTCTTTTATTTCACTGTCTCAATAGACATAAAGAAAATACTCCGTGGTTTTATAGTAGGCATGGAAAAAAGTTTTGGTGTCTTCGCAATATATTATCAATAAAGTCGTGTTAATACATTAGATATAAGTGTGATAGTAATCAATTTTAAATAATTGCTAACTTCGATGTTTCCAGCAATTTGACACAGAAAAAATAAAAATAATAATAATTAAAATGTGACTTCAGATATTTGCCTCGTTTTATTGCAGCAACTCAGTGAGTTTTTGTATTTATAAATACGGAATTGCGGATAACCAATGTCGTTCATTCTGTTGGTAATCTTCAGACATGGAGTATTATTAACTGAACTGGTGCCACGGTATATCATCGTTCAATCCTTCCACATTAGTTTTTAAACGATGAACCCAACGGTGTTCCTTCTCGAAAAGAAGACGTTCTGCATTTTTATTTTTATTTGTTAACATCTCTATGATTGTCCAGTTGAGATCCTCAACTGTGTGATTGGAGTCTATGTAATGTTTGCTCATTTTGGTCGTCGCTTTTTTACATTTGATGTTGCTTTTATGTTCCCCAATCCGTAGTTTTACTTTTCGACACGTCATTCTGATATATCTTAGTCCACATGGACACGTGATCATATAGATCACGTGTGTGGAATTACAATTTGTGTGTTGTTGTTGTGTCCATACTAAATCATTAGATAGACACAGAGTTTTTGTTGTAGTTGTTATTTTGCAGACTACGCAGGAACCACATGGATAGTGTCCTGTGATTGGACTCATGTTCCAAGCTGTAGTGATGCTTTCTGTTTTTGTCTTGGGTGCAGGTCGAGTATGTACCAGAAGATCTTTCAGGTTTCTTGTTCTTTTATTTACAAACCTAGGTTTTGGCCATTTGAGGTTACCAGAGGTGACAATCTTCCAATTTTTATTTACAATCTTCTTTACAGTGTTGCTGGCGATGTTGTATGTTGTCACACACGTGATCAAGTTCTCATTTGTCTCTTTAGGAGTGGTAGTGAGCAGACATTCTCGTGGTTGGTGTCTCGCTCTTTTTTTACATTTGTGAATGGTATTCACGGGGTAATCTCTTTTTGCCAACCTATCAGTTAGGTCCTTGGCTTGTTGTTTGTAGTCTTCCAGCTTACTACAATTACGCCTGAGGCGTAAGAATTGGCTATAGGGGAGATTGTCCCTTAAAGGTCTGGGATGAAAGCTCTTATAAGATAACAAGCTGTTCTTCGCAGTCGGTTTATAATAGGTTTTTGTCTGAATGCTGTCATCCTCTATGTAGAGTGAGATATCCAAGAAGTCTAATCTGCTCTTATCAGCTGTGTAAGTGAAATTGAGGCATTCATCTCTGGTGTTAATCCAGTGTATAAAATCCTTGAGGTTGTCACTAGTATCATTCCAAATCAGGATAATGTCATCTATATAACGCTTCCAGAATAATATTCTGGAAACGAAAGGATTTTGGTCATTGAGTATGTGTTGTTTCTCAAAATTGCTCACATACAGGCCTGCTAGCAATGGCGCAAAGGCACTGCCCATGGAAGTTCCGTGGCTTTGTTCATACAGTGACCCATTGTACTCAAAGAAGTTTTCCGTGAGTGCTAGTCTGCAGCACTCCAGGACAAAATGCCTCAGTGTTTTGTATTGCAATTGTTCTGAAAATAAGATGGTTTCTAATGTTTCCAAAGTGTTCTGTTGTGGAAGACTGGTGTAGAGACTTTCTATGTCTAGGCCTACCAGTAGCATTTTGTTTTCATCAAAGGGTAGGCCTATCAGTTGGTTCTGAAGGTCTCGAGTATCTTTCAGGTACGTAGGAGTTTTTTGGACCAAAGGTTTTAGGAATTGGTCAGCAAATTGGGATAAAGGTTCCAATACCGAACCTATCCCAGAGACAATGGGGCGTCCTGGAGGCGGGGATCTGTTTTTATGAGTTTTAGGCAAAGAATAGAAGTATGGTATTTTCGGATTTTGCGCAATTAAAAAATCTGCTTCATGTTTTGTGATCCAGGAGTTGGTTTCTGCTTCTTCCACCATCATTTGTATCGTGTGTTGCAACCTAGAAGTAGGATCAATTACGATTTTTCTATAGAATTTTTCATCCGAGAGAAGGAGGAGGCATTGCTGGTCATATCCTTCTTTGTTCAGTAGGACAATGCCTCCTCCCTTATCTGCGGGTTTGATTATGATATTCTCATTTTTCCTGAGTTGATCCAAAGCTTGTTGTTCTTGTTTGGTAACATTATGAAAAGGTTGCTTAATATGTTCCTGGACTTCTTCTGCCTCTTTCATAATCGCTTGTTCAAATGTTAGTATTTCTATTGGTACCGTGTGTGGTGGAGGGCAGAACGTTGATTTTCGTCTCAAGTTCGTGTCGCTGTCCGGTGTAGAGTCTTCTTTACCAGTGAAGTAAGCTTTTAGTTTTAACTTCCTACAGAATTCCGCCAATTCACATCTTAGTTTAAAGATGTCTAGTGTCGGGGTAGGAACGAAGCCCAAACCCTTGTTAAGGATCTGGACTTAGTTCTCTGTGAGAACTGTATCTGTGAGGTTGACTATCAGCGATTCGCTGAACTCGGTCCTGGTTTGTCTTTGGACATGCTGCGTGTCAGTACTTGGCGTTGTTGTTGTTCGTTCCATGTTACTCCTTTCCGTCTTCCTCTTTGTGCGGTCTGGCCTCTTCCTAAAAAAGGTGGTGGTTGCATATTCTGTGCTCCCATCATTGGGGCCAGGGCGGGTATTCCGTGTTGGATTCATCCAGCCGTGGTAGCTGGGTAGATAAGGTTGGAAAAAAGGTATTGGTTGGTCATTATAGTTAGGTCTCTGCCACCTATTTGTTCTCCTCGGACGTCGTTGATTCCAGAAGTGGTTTCTCCATCTTCGTTGAAAGGAATCTTCATCACTCCAATCGGAGTTATCAGTGGAGTTCCCTCCAGTTGACTCGTTGTCTGTAGATTGATCTGGGACAACATAGTCTTCTTTCAAGTAGGGATGCATCTTTTCTAGGGAGAAGCGTTTCAGATCTTTTCCCAACTTTTGGATCTTGTTTTGAGTGATATAATCTTTTGTTTCGTTTATTTCGCGGTTTATCTCTTCCAACCTTTTTTTATATACAGAAATATGTACAGTTGTTTTCAGTTTTGCTTCACTTATTTGAATTTTCACGGTCAGAGCCTCGGATAATCTAGTCGCCGTTTTAATAATTAAAACCAAATAGTCTCGTGTACATTTCCAGGAAATTGAGGACCAATCTTTACGAAAAGTTAAATCGTGTAGAAAAATCCGTGGTGCATTGTTTATCCATAGGCCCCTTGGTGCGGGATTGGCCTGAAGATATTCTGTCATAATTAGGCCATGTATGGCTGTCCTGACCTGTTCCCTTTTGGTTTCCGTTAATTCATCCCAATCGTTAGTTTGGGCCAATGTCTGTGTTAATTCCGTATTTTGTAATAAGGGAGGTAAGGATAGTATTTCACTAATGTCCTCCTCAGTATAACTGAGGCCTGGATTGTCCTACATGCAGCCAGGCACTACCCATGCACTCTTCCATGCACCCAGGCATTACCCATGCACTCCTTCAATCACCCAGACATTACCCCTGCACTCATGCAATCACACAGACATTAGCCATGCACTCCTTCAATCAGTCATGGAATAACCCAGGCACTACCCTTGCACTCCTCCAGTTATCCACTATCCATACACTCCTCAAATCACCCAGCCACTACCTATGCACTTATAAAATCACCAAGGCACTACATATACACTCGTCTAATCACTCAGGCACTACCCATGCACTCCTCCATTCACCTAGACATTATCCCTGCATTCATGCAGTCACCCAGGCATTATCCATGTACTCCTTCAATACCTCACACAGTGCCCATGTAGTCATACAATCACCCAGGCACTACCTATGCACTCATGCAATAACCCAGGCATTACCCTTGCACTCCTCCAGTCATCCTGGCACTATCCATGTACTCCTTCAATCACCCAGCCACTACCCATCCATTTATAAAATCACCAAGGCACTACCTATGCACTTGTGTAATCACTCAGGCACTACCAATGCACTCCTCTATTCACCCAGATATTACCCCTGCATTCATGCAATCACCTAGGCATTACCCATGCACTCCTTCACTCACTCAGGTAGTGCCCATGCACACCTCCAATTACCCAGACATTACCCCTGCACTTATGTAATACCCCAGGCATTACCCATGCACTCATACATGCACTCAAGCACTTCTGCAGCACTCATGCAATCACCCAAACACTACTCATGCACTCCTCCAATCACCCTAGTACTACCCATGCAGTCCTACTTGCACCCAGGCACCATCCATGCACTATTCCATGCACCCAGGCGTTACCCATGCACTCCTTCAATCACCCAAACATTACTGTTGCACTCATGCAATCACACAGGTACTACCCTTGCACTCCTTCAGTCACCCAGGTAGTACCCATGCACTCCTCCAATCACTCAGCCACTACCCATGCACTTATAAAATTATCCAGGCACTACTTATCCACTCCTCTAATTACGCAGGCACTATCTCTGTACTCCTCCAATCACCCAGGCATTACCCAAGCATTCATGCAATCACCCAGCCATTACCCATGCACTCCTTGAATTATTCAGGCAGTGCCTATGCACTCTTCCAATCACCCAGACATTACCCCTGCAGTTATGCAATTACCCAGACATTACTTATGCACTCCTTCAATCAGTTAGGCAGTTCCCTATAATCACGCAGACATTACCCATGCACTTATAAAATCATCCAGGCACTATCTACGTAGATATGCAATCACATGTACTACTGATACACTCTTTGATGCACCTACACATTACTTATGCACTCCTACAATCACTGAAGCATTACACATGGATTCATAAATCATTCAGGTAGTACACATGCACTTCTTCAATCACACATACACTTCTCCATATATTCAACGTTGCACAATTCATACAACACTTACAAATTTATCTTTTTTTAACCAAATAGGTGGTTCTGAAAAGAACCATTTTTTTTCTTCTTTTCTTGTTTTATATTTGCTTTGTGTTTTTTCAACTCTTCTTACATTTTTTTGGGTGTTTTTTTTTGTTAACCCCTTCGTCGCGGTGCGAATTCTGCCGCGGCGCGGGGGTGTTAGGGGGTGAGCGCGGTGCTTCGGTGCTCATGACGGCACCACACCGTCATGAGTCATGGGCGGCGTGTGCTCATGACGGCGTGGTTCCGTCATGACCACGCCCGCTCATTAATTCGCCTGCACAGGCGGGGAATTAATGCCGCGTGGGCGGAGCGGCCACGGCATGACGGAACCACACCGTCATGAGCACACGCCGCCCGTGACTCAGGACGGCGTGGTGCCGTCATAAGCGCTCAAGGGGTTAAAAAAAAGAAAAAAGAATCAGAACCAACAAGAAAAACATTCAAAAAATTATGCAATAAATAGTCATTGCATAAACGGAAAAAAAAAAATAACACTTGTGGTTCTTAATGGCAACCACGATAGCATTTGCTGATTGCTCACCAACACATAATGTCTTCTTGCATTTTAAACATCGTTGCTCGACTTTAGAAAAGTCAGGGAAGATGTTGGTTGGAGGAGTTGTTGTGTCAGCAGATGAGGTGCTGGGTCCAGCAGTGTTCTCCTCACTTGCCTGCTTTTGTAGATCACGTCTCAGTTGTTCTCTTGCGAGATGGCGAGGGTGCATGGTTTGCAAATGCTTAAGCAATGATGACGTTCCACAAGAATATTTTTTTTCTGACCCTCTTGAGAGGACCTTTGCGCAAATGGTGCATGTCACCTTACGGGCAATGACCTTTTTCTCCCCAGGTGGTATGGAGAAAAATGCCCACACAATGCTTTCATACCGCACTTTAACAGAATCCTCCAAATCTTCTTCCTCTTCTGGTGGAAGCTGCTGTGATGGATTTCCAGCTGCCATTTTTTGATGCAACAAAAAAAACACCAAAAAGACTGAAAGAAGAGTAGCAAAAGACAACAGGTGTGACCTCTGAGATGCTCTTGAAAGAATGAAAAATAATGGGGGGGGCGGGTTCCTTCAACTTCTAGAATCAAAAGCTTCTTAACCAATGAAATGCTTTCTTTTGAAGTCACATGGGATTCGCGCAGCTGGCGCGCAACCAGCGCGCACCCAACGCGAATTCCGAAAAATATATTTAAGAATAATATATCTTTATTACAATTACAGATATATGATATTTAGAGTTATATTAAGTAATCTCTTGGAATAATATATATAATAAAGTTATATACATATACTTTTAAAACTTAAAGATTTGCGATGGATTCATGCACCCGGCGCGACCCCCGGAAATACGTACGTGAGGTTAGGTGGGACCAAGGAGTGTGCACCCATCGCATACCGAACGTGTATCGTACACGATTTAACCAATATGGCGGCAAAATTCTTGGATTCGCGCAACCACCGTGATTGGTACACAATCGGTGCGCAAATCCAGTTTAAAAAAAAAAAACATAAAACCATATTTTAGAAAGGAGAAATATCAGATTATTTTTATAAAACTTACAAAATTTAGAAAAAGTATTTTTTGGACATTATAATTAGAAATAAGCATTTAAAAAACCTTTGAAATTCACTAAAAAAACCATAGGTTTCAGGGACGTTATAATTAGAAATTAGCATTTAAAAAACCTTTGAAATTCACTGAAAAAACCATAGGTTTCAGGGACGCTATAGTTAGAAATTAGCATTTAAAAAACCTTTGAAATTCACTGAAAAAACCATAGGTTTCAGGGATGTTGTAGTTAGAAATTAGCATTTAAAAAACCTTTGAAATTCTCTGAAAAAACCATAGGTTTCAGGGACGTTATAGTTAGAAATTAGCATTTAAAAAACCTTTGAAATTCACTGAAAAAATCATAGGTTTCAGGGGCGTTATAGTTAGTTGGGCATTTCACTCGTACAAAACCAGTGAAATTCGGCCGTTATAGTTAGTTCATCTAACTATAACTCGCCCCCTCGCAATGCTGGGCCCCGGGGGCTGGGATCCCCGGGGCTGAAATTGGCCTGGGGAGGGGTCCCCGCGGCCACCTTCCCTATAAATATTTTTTTTTAAAAGAGGCCATGCCCCAAGGGATGGGGTCCCCGGGGCCAAAATTAGCCCAGGGAAGAGGGGGCCCTATAAATATATTTTTTTAAAAAGGAAGCCATGCCCCGGGGGATGGGGTACCTGGGGCCGAAATCAGGGGCCCCCTTCCAGTTTTTTTTTTTTTTTAAAAAGGGTCAGGCCCTGGGGGATGGGGTCCCCAGGGCCCCAAAAATACTAAAAGAAGGGGGGCCACACAGCCCCCCTTCTAAAAATATATATAAAAGAAAAGACGGCATCTCGCCAGAGGCCCTGCCCCCTCCCTGGCGCGTTCTAAGTTGGGGAATTAAGTCCCCTTGAAAACTGAGGGTCCCTGGCGGCAAACTAGCTTCAGTAAGTGCCACACAGCTGAATTGCAGAGAGGTGGTCCGAGGCCATGCCCATTTTTACACCACTCTGCAAACACGCCTCTTGGCGCACTGCTGGTGGGGCGCTGAGGTTCTCTTGTGTCCTGAGGACCTCAGGACACAAGTGAACATCACCCCCCGAGCAGCAGTGCGCCAGGAGCCGCGTTTGCAGAGTGGTGTAAAAAGGGGGCATGGCCTCGGACCACTCTCAGCAATCCAGGTGTGTGGCGCTTACTGGAGGTACCTGGTGGGCTAGTTGGCCCCCAGGGACCCTCAGGAATGAAGGGGACTTAATGCCCCAACTTAGACGCACCAGGAGGCGTGTTTGCAGAGTGGTGGGGAAAGGGGGCGTGGCCTTTGTCCACCTCTCAGCAATCCCACTGTGTGGGGCTTACTGGAGGTAAGAGGTAGGCTAGTTAGCCCCTAAAGGACCCCCAGCAGCAAAGGGGACTTCAATACCCATCCAAGAGCGCACCAGGGAGCGCATTTGCAGAGTGGTGGGCAAAGGGGGCGTGGTCTGCTATGAGAACTTAGCAATCCTGCTGTGTGGGACTTACTGGAGGAAATAGGAGGGGTAGTTGGCCCCCAAGGATGTCCTTGGGTGCCAACTACCCCTCTTGTTACCTCCAGTAAGTGCCACACAGTGGGATTGGTAAGAAGTCTTCGGAGGCCATGCCCCCCTTTCTCTACCACTCTGCAAACGCGCCTCCTGGCAGACTACGGGATGGGGGATGAAGTCCAATTTACTCCTGAGGGACTTTGGGGGCCAAGAAGCCCTCCTGGTACCTTCTGTAAGTCCTATGCAGCGGAATTCCTCAGCGCTGGTCGGAGGCCCAGCACCCTTTCTCCACCACTCTGCAAACGCGACTACTAGTTAAAGAAGTGTTTGCAATGTAATAGGTTTCGCATTTTAGAGAATTAGAGCTATTGGCGTTGTAAATTTAAAAGTTTTTTACTAATGTTTTTTGGAGTGGAGTGGATGTACGTTGTGTGTAGTGGAATTATGTGGTATGTTGTGCAGTGAAATTATGTGGATTGAAAGTATGTGGTATTTAGTGTATAGGAATTATGTAGAGTGGGATTATGTGTTATGGAGAGTAATTATGTTGTATGGTAGTCTGTGTTGTGGAGTGGTAATGTCAGGTTTAGTCTTCCTCGTTTCCATAGAAGCTCAACTATGAACTCAGTGAGACAAAAAAAGAAGGAATCACTGAGGAGCACTTGTGGACCTAGTCAGAGGTATGAGCAGGGCCACTGGAATTATGTGACTGTTTGGTTGCACCGACTTTCGCACAGTTATACATTTTCTGCATTACCCACATAATTCATCATCTGCTCCCTAATCTGCAGATTTGAACAAAAAAAGCCTTGTTTCTAGCTCAAACGGCTCAAACGTTACCAAAAATGCAGCGACAAGTGTTACAGCGTGGTGGAAGGCCCTTTGCAAACCTAGAATGGGCACCTGTTACTTTGCGCTAAATGTGGGTGTTAAATTGGTACTAATGGTGTGCAAGCCACTCGTTTCCTTCTGCGCCTCTCTTGCTTCTTTCTGCATTTCTGTTGCTTCTTTCTGCACATTTCTTTCTTTTTCTGCACTTCTCTTGTCTCTTTCTGCAAATCTCTTCTACTTTCTGCACTTCTCTTCCCTCTTTCTGCACGTCTGTTGCCTCTTTCTGTACCTCATTTGCTTCTTTCTGTACTCCTCTTGACTCTTTCTGCTCCCTTCTTCCCTCTTTCTGCACCTCTCTTGCCTTTTTCTGTACCCCTCTTACGTATTTCTGCACCCTTTTTGCCTCGTTCTGCACCTCTGTTCCTTCTTTCTGCACTACTTTTGTTTCTTTCTGCACCCGTCTTGCTTCTTTCTGCACCCCTCTTGCCTCTCTCTCCACCCCCTTCCTCTTTCTGCACTTCTGTAGCTTCTTTCTGCACTTATCTTGCTTCTTTCTGCCCCTCACTTGCCTCTTTCTGCGCCTCTATTGCCTCTTTCTGCAGTTCTCTTGCCTCCTTCTCCACTTCACTTGCCTCTTTCTGTAACTCTCTTGCTTCTTTCTGCACCTCACTTGCTTCTTTCTGCACCCCTTTTGCCTGTTTCTGCACCCCTCTTCCCTCTTTGTGCAACACTCTTGCCTCTTTCTACACCTCTTTCCTCCTTCTGCACCACTCTTGCCTCTTTCTGTACCTTTGTTCCTTCTTTCTTCACCCGTCTTGTCTCTTTCTGCACCCTTTGTGCCTCTTTCAGCACCTCTGTTGCTTCTTTCTGTACCCCTCCTGCCTCTTTCTGTACCCCTCTTGCCTCTTTGTGCACCTCTCCTACCCCTTTCTACACCCTCTTGCCTCTTTTTCCACCTCTGTTGGTTCTTTCTGCACTGCTCTGGCTTCTTTCTGCAGCTCTGTTCCAAATTACTGCATTACTCTTGCCTTTTTCTGCACTCGTCTTCCCTCTTTCGGTACCTTTCCTGCCTGTTACTGCACCTCACTTGCCTTTTTCTGCACCCCTCTTCCCTCTTTCTGTACCTCACTTGCCTCTTTCTGTACCCCTCTTGCCTCTTTGTGCACCTCTCCTACCCCTTTCTGTACCCTTCTTGCCTCTTTTTCCACCTCTGTTGGTTCTTTCTGCACCTCTTTTGCTTCGTTCTTCACTTGCCTCTTTCTGTACCCCTCTTGCCTCTTTCTGCACCTCTGTTGGTTCTTTCTGCTCTGCTCTGGCTTCTTCCTACAGCTCTGTTCCAAATTACTGCATTACTCTTGCCTTTTTCTGCACCTCTCTTGCCTCTGTCTGCACCTCTGTTCCCTCTTTCTGTACCCCTTTTGCCTGTTTCTGCAACTCTCTTGCCTCTTTCTGCAGTTCTCTTGCCTCCTTCTGCACCTCTGTTGCTTCTTTCTACACTCCTCTTGCCTCTTTCTGCACCCCTGTTGCTTCATTCTGCACTTTCCATGCTTCTTTCTGCACCGGTCTTGCTTCTTTCTGCACCCCTGTTGTCTCTTTCTGCACTCATCTTCCCTCTTTCGGTACCTTTCCTGCCTGTTTCTGCACCTCACTTGCCTCTTTCTGCAACTCTCTTGCCTCTTTCTGTACCCCTCCTGCCTCTTTCTGCACCTCTATTGCCTCTTTCTGCACCTCTATTGCCTCTTTGTGCACCTCTATTGCCTCTTTGTGCACCTCTATTGCCTCTTTGTGCACCTCTCCTACCTCTTTCTGCACCCCTCTTGCCTCTTTTTGTACCTCTGTTGGTTCTTTCTGCACTGCTCTTGCTTCTTTCTGCACCTCACTTGCCTATTTTTGCACTTCTTGTTTCTTTCTAAACCTCTGTTGCTTCTTTCAGCAATTCTCTTGCCTCTTTCTGCACTTCTCTTGCTTGTTTCTGCACCTCTCTTGCGTCTTTCTGCACCTCTGTTGCCTCTTTCTGCACCTCTGTTGCCTCTTTCTGCATTTCACTTGCTTCTTTCTTCACCTCTCTTGCCTCTTTCGGCACCTCTGTTGCTTCTTTCTGCACCTCTCCTGCCTCTTTCTGCACCCCTCTTCCATCTTTGTGCAACTCTCTTGCCTCTTTCTACACCTCTCTTCTAGGCTTGGACGTAATTCGCAGAGTTTTGCTACGCGGAACTCCGCGAAGTTACAAAAAAACTCTGCAAAGTTCCGCGAGTGGTGGAGTGCAGTGCGAACTGCAGTTTGTGCTGGTGTTCCTGCCGCTCGGGTAGAAATTCTACCCGAGCGGCAGCTCGCGCTCGCGAACTTACCGTTCGCGATCGCCAGTGGGGAAAAAACTCTGCTGCACATCGCGAAGCGGAGTTTTCTGCACTCCGCGAGCTCCACGGAGTGTGGAGTGCAGAAAACTCTGCAAACTCTGCGAACGTAGCGAAGTTCACCGCCCAGACCTACTCTATTCCCTCTTTCTGCACCACTCTTGCCTTTCTGTACCTCTGTTGCTTCTTTCTGCACTTCTCTTGTCTCTTTCTGCACCTCTGAGTTAGAGGTAGTTTTAATCCCCCTGACATTATGTACTAGGGCCTTACAGGGGAGGTCATGCCAATCACAGGGGTACCCCAACCCATAGTGTACCCTAGTGTATGTAGGTGTTTTCACTGTATTCTAAGTGTCTTTCAGCATAGCACTGGCTCCGGGCCTGGTTAGTCAGTCAGTTACCACCAGTACCAGTCAGTCAACAAAAAGTTGGGGGCACAGGATGACTTTGCAACAAGGCCTCTTTCTGCATATCTCTTGCTTCTTTCTGCACCTTTCTTCCTCTTTCTGCACATGTCCTACCTCTGTAGTCATAGTTAGAAATTAGCATTTAAAAATCCTTTGAAATTCACTGAAAAAAACATAGGTTTCAGGGACGTTCTAGTTAGAAATTAGCATTTAAAAAACCTTAGAAATTCACAGAAAAAACCACAGGTTTCAGGGACGTTATAGTTAGTTGGACATTTCACTCATACAAAACCAGAGAAATTCGGCCGTTGTAGTTAGTTGAGCAAAGTATAATTCACGCCCCGACAATGCACTGCTGATGACTTCACATATTACATCACTCATGACATGGTCAGTGACATCACTGATGACATCTCAAATGGCATCACTGATGACATCATCCACGTGATCCTCTGATGCACCTCCTCACAGCCTAATAAAACCTTTGATATACCCACTCTAAAATACAGACTGCCATTCTCGAAACCATAGACACACCAATACCAGTTACTACATACCCACTCACTGATTCCTAGGTCTACACACACATCTATTCACTCACCCATACAGTCACTCATACATGCAGTCACTGATCAATACAGCCACTATCATATGCACTCATACACCTATACAGACACTCACACACCGCCACTCACCCATAGAGTTACTTACACAGCTAGTTAGTCACGCAAAGAATCAATCACACTCCCATTTACTCACCTATACAGTTATACACACACCACCTCACTTATTCACACAGATACTAACACATACTTACTCTCTTATACAATCACTGACACAAGCACACTCATCCACACAGCCACTCTCACAATCACTCACTCTCACATATAGTCATTTATATACTCCAACACTCACATATACTGCCTTTCACATATGTAGTTACTCACACATGTACCACTGAGACATCCATTCACTCACCAACACAGCCATACACACACTCACCCACCCATACAGCCCCTCACAGACACACTCTTGAACTCATACACCCAGTGAATCACCCACTCACACATCCATGCAGTGAGTCAGACACCCCCCCTCCCACCCACACAGACACTCAGGCACCCATACAGATACTCAGACAAGCAATCAATAACCCATATAGACACCATTGTAGCTACTCACCAACCCATGCAACCGCTTACACACCAACAGACAGACTGATACAGACATTCACAGTTTAATCACTAACCCATGCATTCAGTAAGACACGTTTAATCACTCACTTATACAGTCAGTCACGCACCTACTAAATCATCCATTCAGACAGTCATACACCCACTCATTCTTCAATACACCTTGGCCTATATATATATAAAAGATATTTAAACTTTACAGAAACACACAGTCACTGGATGATGATTTAAGATGTCATCAGTGATGTCACTGACCATGTCATGAGTGATGTAATATGTGAAGTCATCAGCAGTGCATTGCGGGGGCACGAGTTCTACTTAGCTCAACGAACTATAACGACCGAATTTCTCTGGTTTTGTACGAGCGAAATGTCAAACTAACTATAACGTCCCTGAAACCTACAACACACAATTACTTAATTGCTTACCTTAACCACTTTTACCAAGTCTATGCCTTTACCACGCATGCCTTTGCATTGTAATGGCATACGTGGTAAAGGCATTTGCATGATAAAAGCTTGCGTTGTAATGGTAACGCGCTGTAACAACACTTGTGTTGTTACAACCGCGTTGTAATGGCATGTATTGTGTTGGCATGCGATGTCTCATCATATATTCGTTTTCAATTGAAGACTAGGACTAGAAATCTGGGCTGAGAATAATACGACTCTGACTCACTCTCTGGCTGGATTTAGGAAGCAGGCCAGCACTCCTGACCAGGTATTCAGATTCTATCCAAGTATGTGGTATTAAGGAAATAAGCTTTATATGAGCTATTTGAAGATTGTCATTCTATCTTTGGCAATTTTCCAAGAACTCTTTTATGCACATCACTGGTTTCCTGGTTATTTCACCAGGGCGGTTTAATTTGTTGATTAGATTACATAGTGGGAACACAGCTAGAGCCCGTCTGTGTCCAGTAAGCAAAACCACAGTTCTTTTGTCCATTGAAATGATTGTACTTAATCTGGGCTCTTCACTAGTTCTCTAGGAGTCTCATTAGATATTTACAGAGTAGTGGAAGCTGTGTGTGTCTCCTTCCTTTTTGCTAATCTAAGGTCAGGCTCAATTGTGGAGTACCACAGGGCTCTTCTCTGTCCCCCCATCTATTCAACCTCTATATTCACCCACTGGTTCTCACCCTACAGAAGCAATGCGTGAAAATATACAACTATGCCGATGACATGCAGTTGCTCTTAAACATTGATGACACCATGGACACCACAAAGGGGGATATTTACAAAGAAGTGGC
Source organism: Calotriton arnoldi (assembly GCA_963921515.1). Classification (NCBI taxonomy): domain Eukaryota; kingdom Metazoa; phylum Chordata; class Amphibia; order Caudata; family Salamandridae; genus Calotriton; species Calotriton arnoldi. The sequence continues at coordinate 11,721 of CAWUFW010024357.1, read as the reverse complement.
TGAGTGAGGCGTTAGCCTTCATGGCTTAACGCCTCACTCCACCACTTCAGAAATGCAAGGCTGCACCATATTTACAAGAATATGGTGCAGCCTTGCGTTTCCCCCTGCACTGGCGCTACACTTAGCAGTGTTGCGCCAATGCAGGCACCCTTGCACCATAGTGTAAGGGTGTCTGCATGCAGTGGAAGATTGTTTATGTACAGGAAGGTCATCCTTCCTGCACATGAACAATCTTGAAATGCCATTTTGTCACTTCTTTGTGTGCTGCTTAATGCAGGACACATGGAAGTTACAAAATGTCATTTTGTTTTAAAGATTGTTTATGTGCAGGAAGTGTCACCTTCCTGAACATAAACAATCTAAGGCGTTTTGCTTTTTCCATGTGTGTTGCACAAGGCAGCACCCATGGAAAAAGCAAAAACGAGGAGAAATTAAAAGCATTTCTCCTCGTTTTGCCAAGTTAAGACCAGGTTTTCCCTGGTCTTAATTTTGGTGCTGCCTCCTCTCTACGCTGCCCTTGTAAATAGGGGGCAGCGTCAAAATCAATGGGTGTTGTGGTGGAGCCCCCACCGCAACACCCACTGCCCACCCCTTTCACGCTAAGCATAGCGTGAAAGGGGGACATTAAACCCCTGAAGGTAAAATTACACTGGTTTCCAGTCGCTTAGAGGACCCTGTTTAAAATCTTCAAATCACTACACGGCAAAATCTGGAACCACGTTCATCAAAATCTAATAGTGGTCCCTAAATTTAACAGAAAGAAATTGGGTTGAACCAGGTTTGCAGTAATTGCTCCCAACATATGAAATTCCCTTTCTCCACTTATTAGTGCCACAACTTACTGTGCGAGCTTCAGGACTTTGTGACAAGCCTGGCTCTTTAGACAGGCTTGTGGCTAAGCTTTGGGTCTTTTTTGCCTCTATGCCTCAGCAAAATGAAACCTTTTTGGTGTACATGCGCTTTATAAATATGTTGCAACATAACATATTCAAATGGCACACAGAGAATTGGGGAATGTTAAATTGTTACTCTACTGTTTGCAGATGACTCTTCATTGGTCTCCAACACACAAATGCTTATTTATTTATCGAGTTTTGTATACCTGAAGGTAGCAGAGCCCTTTACAGACTTAGCAATGCAGCAATTACAGGAGTTACATATGGAGTAAATACAAATACACAGTAACAATAAATTAAAGAGTTTACTATAGACACTAAATAAAAATACAAAGTGACAGTATATAAAAGCTATACGATAGATAGTAGGATATGAGGACGACACAGTTCTGAGGTAGTTATTGTGGGTGCTATGAAGGTGGGGTGAGTAGAGGCACAGTTTTCCTCAAGGTAGTGATGCTCTGATTTATTTGGAGGGTGTGGGGTAAGAGCATCAGGTCAGTTAGATGGTTTAGGGGGATGGGTTTAGGTATTTGAGAAGAAGTTTAAGTTTCTTCCTGAAGAGAGGAAAATAGTGATTGTCACGTACATCCTGAGGCAGGGAGTTCCAGGTTCGGGGAGCGTTCCCGGAGAAGGAGCGGGTGCAAGCTTTTTCTGTCCTAAATTTGGGCAGAATCAGGAGTAGACTGTTAGAGCTTCAAAGAGGTCTCTTTTGGCCGGCTTTTGATAGTTTGATTGCGAGTAGACTGGGTTTTCCATATAGAGAGCTTTGTGGGTTATGGAGGCAGTTTTGAGTAAACATGGACAGCAGAAACTACTCAATAGGTTTGATAGGTTTTATACTAAAAACTGGCTAGTTCTACATAAAAAACAAAACCATGTTTCATCCGGACAAAAGGATCAAATACAACTTTAGAATGGACATCTCTAGTATAAAACAAGTGAGAGAATTTACTTACCTGGGAATTGACATGCTACACAATGTAAAATGGAAGAAGCACAAACACACAAGAGGAGTAATCTCCTAACACAGCGTGTGGGAGCGATCTTGTGCTTTTCAAGGGGGAAGGGCAAGCACCTGGATTCACCTGCTAATGATATGAACATGCTACAAGGCCAGAATCTGTGCCGTATGAAACAGGGATTTGGTTATATTCTGATCTTTCAGAGTTAGCTTGTTGGTAAGCAGCATTTCTAAAACATCTATAAAATGTACCCTACAGCACCCTAACAGAGCAATTACTTCTTATCCATGGGATGTTGGATGCTTCTAAGTTAGCCAAGCTGCAACCTGTATTACAGATATATGACACACCTCTGTTGGAGCAACATAGGAAGGCACATAAAAAACTATTGTCCCTTACTGGAAGTGGCTCATTAGGTTGGTTAGAACATGTATGAACCATGATATGACTGATGTATAATTCTGATATTTGGACCAACCTAGAGTCTATAACCCAAGGAGTCATGAGTGAGATCATACTCATACAAAAAGTGGTGCATGGAAATGCTATTTTTACAGGGGCTTGTTAACCAAGGCTTTTCTTTACAAAACATTTTCCCCTGTTTCCAAGGTTGAACCATCACTGGCTAAAACTCTGTATATTTTGCAAGATTTGGCATCCAAATGCAGGAAATTCATGGTAAAACAATCCTTGCCATAAGAGTAATGAAGATGAAATGAATTATGTATTCTTCCTTCCAATGTACAGCTGTACCGGTGAATAATTACTGGGCTACATGTTGAAGAATATAGGTATCTGTAACATGGGCATCACTGAACACTTCATTAAGTCAGGCAATACGAGGACATTGGTGTTTGATGCCTCTCTTTTATTAAATGCCTGGAAATTTAGGAACACAATTTATATTTGAAATATTTTAAACATCTCTCCTTTCAGCCTATTGCATATTTTACTGCTATGTTTTAAATTGCTTGAACAAATTGAGAGGATTGATGCACAAGATCAGATCTGTATGAGTTTTAATAAGACTTTGTTAGTCTGCGTAAGACCTAGTCCAAGGCAAATAAAAAAACCTGTGCAAGCTAAGCAAGGTTAATAAATGTATGGTTTATCGCCAAAGTGTAATCATTACATAAAAGGAAAAATGTAATTAGTGAGTCATTTAGAAACTAGCATTAAACAAAGTAATCAAAATGTAGTTCTGTTAAAGGGCTAGCAAAAGGTCAGTCTCTGAAGAAAGCCCAAGGAAAGACCAAGGGCCTGATTTAGACCTTGGCGGACGGGTTACTCCATCACAAGGGTTTCGGATATCCCACTCACCAAAATATAAATTCAATTATATCCTTTGAGATTAATATCTCAGCGGATGGGATATGCGTCACCGTTAATTCAGGCCCTAAGTATTAAATCAGTAAACAGACTAGCCCAGAGTTTGCCTTCCAAGGAGTCCTAGAAAGAACTAAGTATACAATTAGTAAACAGACTGACATGGAGTCTGCTCAGTTAATATGCTAGGAAAAGTTCAGACTCATATCTAAAATAACACAGCTTTCATAACATTTCATGGAACAGAATCTACATGCATTTCATGGAATAAGAAAACATAAAGCAAACATGTACACCAACCAATATTCTGGCAAACAAGATACTTACATAATTTCAATGATTTGTTCAGCTAATGAATGAGATACACAGAACATCAGCAGACCTTGGGAAGTTACAAAATAAAAATCCTGCGCATTGCTTCCTCAGAAAAACACAAAGATTACATTACAGACACCACAGACTGGGGCTTATTTTCAATGATTTGCTTGAAATGGAAAACACACATGCACATAGAGAGAGAGAAAGGATTGCTCTTATCAATAAATGTGCACTAATATTGTGCAAATATGAATAGCTGTTAATGCATGCTAATTAGGTCTCAGACAAGCTAACTTAAACATGTTTCAATTAAAAATTATTTTTGATTAATAAACATTCACCTGCAACTTTTTAATATTTCCACTTGTAATGTGCATTAGCATTTAAGCTGTTGTTCATTAGCTTTTAATTATCTTCCTATATTTTATTGGAAGTGTCCCGAAATAAACTATTAATACTACTACAAAATAGGCGGTTTCATTACTTAACATTCATTTGGACAGTCAAAGGACTTATGGCAGTTTGTAGTTTACATATATACTTCCTAATGTTATGTCTTTTCTGCAAGGTGTGAATTTACAAAAGTGTCTGTACACATGGTTAACATGTTTTTCTCATGCGCTAGAGTATGGGAAGTATAGCTCATTTGCATTAACTTTTTCTTTGACACAAAACATTTGTATTTGTAATTGATACAGATGTTAGTTTCACTGTAAATGTTTGTATTCATGAATTGTGTATTGCCAACCTATACAACCAGATTGACAATTGGATTAATAGTAATGTGAAGTCTTTAGTGGTTCTAATAACTTCTCATTAATACATATTGAGTCCATGAAGGAGGTACATTATTTGATTAATCAGTTTTTTTATTTAACAAAATTGTATGTACAATTGTTCACATTGTATCCCATGGGAAATTTACAAAATGTGAGGAAACTTTGATGTTGGATAAAGAAAGTTCAGATTGAACATTAGTTGTTTAGAGTACTTTTGCAGACAACAGCAATGGGGAGATGGAAATTTGTAGCCAGCAGATGGATAAGGTGAATTGTCCAGAGTCTTACAGTAGCACATCACCTTTTGGGTCTCTTGATGATAGTTTGATTGATGTTGGCCTCAACTAGGCCAGAAGAGTGACCTCTTTTAAGGGCCAATGGAGCATTCTGGGTAGGAGCTGGAAGGTTGGTGATAGGTGCCTCTGTTGGTGGCAGTGTAACTCTTTCCTCAGTGCTGCCAGCTGGCAATGTTTCATGGGTGAAGATAGCTATAGATGATGTCCACAGAAAGTGACAGCTGAATTAGGCACTGCACAGCCAGTGTCTTGAAAACATCCTACACCATCCCAGAATGTAGGATCTGACACACAATTGATACTCTGGAAGATAATTCAGGGGTCTCAGGACTTCAATTATCTCACCAATCTGAGCTTCCTGATGAGTAGATACATCCATCAGATTTCCCCTTATTCTGGTGATGTTGCTGACCACACAATCAACCTCCCTAGCTACAGTTGATCTTGTTCCAGGCCTTAACAAACAGCCATGTAACCATGACTTGGTGGATGCAGGCAGTGACTACACAGGATGTACAGCAAATGTTGTTGCTATGGCTGTTATGTGAGCCAGGTCAGGGGTGGCCACAGTTGTTTGGAGGGTGAGGTCAGACGTGTTTGCAATGTTATTCTCAGTGAAGATAGCATAGGTAACTATTAATACAAAGTGAATTCTGGTGCCTGAATATCCTCCATTTAACAGTCCCCTTTGATCTTTGTTGAATGTCATGCAGCCACTGTGACAGCAAAATGTAGACATTAAAATCAAAATATATTTTTGATGCTACATTATCCTTCAAATTTTTACCTTTTAGTCTTGATATGAATTGAGCAATACGGTCAAGTGGAACTCAGGTTCATTAGTTGCTTACCCTATTTATAAAAACTAGTTATTAGACCACATCTGTCTAGGAATGGCATGTAATGTTATTTCTAGCATGGCGATGGTGTGCGATAATGCTCAAAGCAGTGGTTGTGATGAAGGTATAGGGATGGTGTGTGATGATGTCCACTGAGGAGATTTGTGAGTACAGTTGGACGATAGACTCTACAGAGATGATGTTGTGCCATGATGTCAGCTTTGACGAAAGTACCTAATGAGGTAGAATGTGAAGATAATGATATTCACGTCCCTAGAGAGAAAGTGTGCGATTATAGGAATGTTCAAGTCCTCACAGAAATGGTGTGTGAATGTAATTATGTCCATGCAACCCCTATGAGACTAAGTGAGTAGAACAATGTTCTTGTCCCTATGGAGACAATGTGTAAAGATATCCTGTTCAAATTCCCACTTTTTTAGTGAACAGAGACAGTGTTCTAGTCCCCACATAGAGTGTGTGCACATAATTATATTCAAGTCCAAACAGAAACAGTAGGAGAATATGCCTGTTCAAGCCTTCACATAGCTAGTTTGTGATTAAAGGACTTGTATAGCCCTCAGGGAGATGTTGTGTGTAGTTAACCTTGTTCAAGTCCCCACATTGATAGTGTTTTATTATAACAATATTAAAGTCCCAACAAAGGTAGTGTGTGAAGATAATCTTGTTCAAGGCTCGAGTGAAATTGTGTGTAAAGACAATGTTCAAGTCCCCTCACAGATAGCATGTGAAGTCCCCTCATAGATAGCATGTAAAGATAATCTTATTCAAGTTCCAACTGAAATAGTGTGCAAAGACAATGTTCAAGCCTCCACACAGATAATGTGTGAAGATGATAATGTTCAAGGGCAAACTGAGTTTGTGTGTGATTATAGGAATGCTAATGTCCCCACATCAATATTTTGTGATTATTTTCATATTTAAATCCCCACATACATAGGGGCCGATTCCAATTCCGGCCGGAAATCTCTCCGACCGAGCCGGACCCGGAGAGAATTCCGACCGAATCGGACCCTAGCAGTCCGACCGGACGAGTACGATGCATTCGCATGCTATCGGACTCGATTCGGTCAGACTCCCATTGAAGTCAATGGGAGCCCGTCGTACAACGCGTACGCGGGCTCCCATTGACTCAATGGGTGCGAGGCGAACAAGGGCGCCCCCTACAGCGGGTACGCATCCATGCGCATCGCGGGGTACATGCACAGGTAGGGGAGACCCATGGGTCCCCCCTGTGTGCGACTCGCGTGCCTACGCGTACAGGGGGGTCTGACGCGGACCCCCAAAGTCCGGCTCCGACAGCTCTTTCGAGCCGGACGGCGCGAGTCGGTCGGACTGCTCGCGGCGCGCATCGTACTTACCCGGCCGGGAAACGTCTCCATAGCGCGGTGCGAGTCGTGTCCGTGCGAGTCGGTCGGAGCGTGTTGAAGCCGCGTACGAGTCGGTCGGCGATTTCGCGGGAGCTTGCATCGTACTCGCTCGGCCGGACCCGCGTACGATTCGGTCGGGAAACAGGGCTCCGAATCGGATCCGGTAAATCCGAATCCGATTCGGAGCACTACCGGCCGAGATCGGAATCGGCCCCATAGTGTGAAAAGATAATCTTGTACAAACTCCCACTAAATTAGTGTGTAAAGACAATGTTCAAGTGTACAAAAAGGTAGAAATTTAAGCTAAGTATGTTCAAGTCCAAACATAGATAGTGTGTGATTATCGTAATATTCAAGTCCCCACAAAGATAGTGTGCGATTATAGTGATGCTCAAATTCCCCACAGAGATAGTATGTGATTGTAATAATGTTCAAGTCCCCACAGAGATTGTGTGTGAAGGCAATCATGTTAAAGTTCTCCTAAAGATGTGTTTGATTATAGCGATGTTCAAGTCCCTACAAAGATAGTGTGATTATAGAGCTGTTCAAATCCCGACAGAGATAGTAGGTGGTTCTAGTGATGTGAAGTCCTCACAAAGAGAGTGTGTAAATTTAGTGATGTTCAAACCCTCATAGAAATACGGAGATTGTGCATATTATAGTAATGTTAGACTTTACACAAAGATGGTGCATGATTAAAGTGATGTTTCCTGCAGAGATACTGTGGAGTTACTGCGCTTTTCAAGTCCACATAGTGGGCCCGATTACGATGCGGTCGGAGCCCTTCAGCCCGCATAGTAATCGGCTGGTCGGATTCCTTTCCGACCGACCCATTTTGATGAAGGGAATCCGAATCGGATTTCCGAATGGCTTCCGACAGGCTCCCGTCCGCCATTCGGAAAGCCTTTAGTAATGCCTCGGCCAGTTCTTTCCAGCCGAGGGATTACGATGGCAGATTCCCACAGCCTTTCTGTGCCGGCCTTTCCAACACAGAAAGGCTTTGGGAATCTGTCTTTGGGGGTCCCCAGCAGGGCCCCCTAGGGTGCAAGGCCGCCAAATGGTGGCCTATTGATCCCTGCACCTGGGTGCAGGGTTGAACAGCACCTCTGCTCTTTACAATGAGAGCATGCATTCCTTTCGGAATGCATGCTCCCATTGTAAACTATAGGATTGCGACTGAACAAGGTTCGGTAGCATCCTGCTTGCTGGGCTGGAACCGACGACAGGAGGTCGTTCAGTTCCTGTTCCCAAACGATGTCGGACGGACTCCGGTCCGTCCGGCATTGTAATCCAGCCCAGTGTGTGAAAACTATTTGTTTATGTCCCCACTGAAATAGTGTGCAAAGACGATATTCAATTCTCCACGCAGATAGTGTGTGAAGATAATGATGTTAATGTGACAGATAATGTCTTCATATTGACATATTCAAGTCCCCATATAAATAAATAGATAGTGTGTGATTATAGTGATGTTCCAGGTCGTGCAGAGATGGTTGTGGGATTCTTGGGAGGTTCGGGGTTCCACAAAGAATGCGTTTTACCGTAATCATGTTCAAGTCCCACTGTGATAATGTGTAAAGATAATATTCAAGTCCCCACATAGATTGTGAAGGTCATGATGCTCAGGTACAAATCGAGGTGGTGTGTGATTATAGGCATGTTTGAGCCTCCACATAAATAGTGAGTAATTATTGTGGTGCTCAAGTCCCAAAATATATATTATTTGAATATAGGGATATTCAAGTCCTACAATAATAGGGTGTGTAGATGATAATTGTTATACCTGGCATCCTTGGTGCAGTATCCCCTGACTTTTTTTGCCCTCAGACCTCCTGTTTTGATGACTTTGTTTTTGTTGGCTTTAGGACTCAGGGCACCTTACCACCCCTAAAGTGCATGTGCCCTCTGCTTAAAACATGGTAACATTGGCTTATCCACAATTGCCATATTTAATTTACTTGTAATTGCCTAGTAAAGTGCACCACCTGATTCCACGGCCTGTAAATTAAACACTACTAGTGGGTCTGCAGCACTGAATTGTACTACCCACCTAAGTAGCCCTTTTAACATGTCTCTGGCCTGCCAGTGCAGAGCCTGTGGGTGTAGTTTTAAACTTTTCAAACAAGTGAAGCGTATGTAAAGTTCCATGTTCACGTCGCACAGCAAAGTAAGAATTCTTGAGAACTCTAGTTCATTCAATATTCCATTTTAATCAAAAGTTTATCCACAATATAATCCATAAATTAATCACATTTTTGTCCATTCAAATTCGAGATTTTGTAAATCCCAATAGTTTCAAATGCTGAGGAAATGCCTATCCGGGCCTTTTCAAAAGCACGTTGGGAGTACGCAGCCCCAGGCAGCCACATTCATGATTACCCAATGCATTTTGGGCTAAAAGTCTCCCTTCTTCAGGGGTGGCTGCAATATTAAAACAAACAACAATATCACAAATTTAGATAGTTCTGTTTTAACATGCTTATCATCTTAGCGCTTAAGGCAATCCATCTGCAGTTTATAATGCTACTATTTCTTTATATCCTTCCAAGCAAAACCACATCCCCTTAATCAAAAACTGAAATTGAAAAAACTACGTCATCTATCCTGTGCTCCCCCTCGTTCCTAAACATTACTTACAATTAACATGATTGTTAATAATAAAAATGAGATCTTCCAAATAAACCCTCAATCCTTCTAGTTTGTACCCTCAGTCTTAAAAAAAACCTCAATACATGCACATTCCTGTATCATAAATCGAAAAAATGACCTTCTCCATAACACCGTGGTGTGCGCTGCAGCCTGATTTGTAGCTGTTGAAATTTTCACCTCAAGACGCCATTCTTCTATTTGAACCCTCCCCGGAACTTAAACCGCCCATGCGATTGGGAAACCTCCCTGTAATAGTAAACAAAGAAAATATGTGCCCCTTGTTTTCGAATTGAGTGTTACCCGCATGCTTTTGCCCGCATTGTTTGGTTAAACAAAACATTACACATTATTGTGACCCAAAGCATTTCTGCAATAACTGTACATGTCATGATGCCAATATTTAAGAGACCTTAATAGTATTGCCTTAGTTCTTTTCTGTTTTGCGCGGATTCCTCCATATCAATGTATTCTATTCTAGCTGCCTTGGACGCGCGATTTTCTATTTGCTTGTAGCTTGTCAGTTTTATCCACTTTCTTGTATTCATCTGGGTGCAAACGATCGGAGGGGCAAACAAATATGATTCCATTTTTAAAGGATAGTCTGCACACCCGTTTTAATAATAATCCGTTGTTTTTTTAAAGAATGCTCTTAGACAAGATTATGCATGCAGGCACGATCGTGCTATGCCGCCACAGCACTTCTTCGATAATTTCCAAACAAGTGGAGCGTATGTAACGTTCTACATTCACCTCGCACAGCAAAGTAAGAATTCTTGAGAACTCTAGTTCATTCAATATTCCATTTTAATCAAAAGTTTATCCACAATATAATCCATAAGTTAATCACATTTTTGTCCATTCAAATTCGAGAATTTGTAAATCCCAATAGTTTCAAATCCAATAGTCTCGAATTTGAATGGACAAAAATGTGATTAATTTATGGATTATATTGTTGGGCCATCCACATCCTGAGTAACCATCTTGAGCAGGATAGGAGGGAGGGGCAGGAACCAGCCTCACACTTACACCTGAATAGGCTGCGTCCTGTTTCCATACAGGGCTGAATACCCCCCTGTAGTGAGTCCGGTGCCAGGGCAGGGAAGCAAGGGACTGTGTGCACTTCAAAGGCATCTCTTTGAATTCTCTGCCACTTCAAAGGCACAACAGGGTATAAGTACTGGACCTCAGACAACAACACTTCAGTACACTTCTGGATCTGTGGATACTCTGCCAGGAAGAAGGACTACTGTGCTGCTGAAAGGACTGACACACTGCTGGACTGCTACTCTGCTGGACTCCTCCTCTGCTGTGCTGACCTGCTATCCTCCTTCACTGTGTGAGAAGAACTGGACCTGCATCATTTGAACCCAGAACACAGAGTGTGACTCCAAGGGTTTACCTCCTGTTCTGAAGTATCAGGGACATCAAAGACTTCAAACCACCCTGCTACAGCACCTGCCATTTGTGAGTCTCACTTTGCTAAGTGGTCCCAACCCAGTCCTGGGCCTTTGGAAGTCATTATAAAGTGCTTCTCCGGCGAAAACTCATGCATTGACACTGTTGTGACACTCAGAACAGGTGCATCTTCATCGACAATGACACATTGCCACTGCTGTGAGGATCGAGTGCATCACATCACCATCTGTACCTCCATCTCCTACACATCTCCGACTTTGCGTCGCTTCGCCTGTATTCTGTGGATCGTTGGCAACGCATCGCTTCCTCTGCCCCTCACATCTTGTGTTTGACTATAACGTATCACCTCACCGGTGCCCCACATCTTGTCCTCGACGTAGACTCAACAAAGGTACTTTGCAGTGTGCCATGGCCGGTCTCTGTATTCGACCTGCATTCCTTTGTGGTTGGCCGGAACTTTTGGATTTGATCTGGTCCAGCGTGACTAAATAGCCCCGGTTGGCACTTTATGTTTTAAGAACTACATTTCAGTGTATTCTTTAAAAATTCATAGCTCTGATTCAACATATTGAATTGTTTTCATTCTGGCCTTATTTTGTTAATTAAATTAAGCTCTCTTCATCTATTCAGATGTGGTATCATGGGGCCTGATTCACAGAACTAACTTACGTCAAAAACGTAAAGTTAGTACTTTTTGGTATTCACAGAATACACTTACACATTTTGGTATTCACAGAATGAACTTACTCATTTTGGTATTCACAGAATGAACTTACTCATTTTGGTATTCACAGAATGAACTTACTCATTTTGGTATTCACAGAATGAACTTACTCATCCTAACTTTAT
>CAWUFW010024356.1:0-61801 GCA_963921515.1 Calotriton arnoldi | reverse complement strand
TAAATATGCTAAATATTTGCCACATTTTATGTGAATTTGTCAATGGGTGCCACACGTGTTAGCAAATGAAAACTTCTATTGACCCTCCATTTAACCGTGCCCAATATTGTGGGATCTGCACAATTTAAAAATAGTGAAAGTAAGCTAAATTAGAGTCAGCCAAATATTCTGTGTATTTGTGAAACTACGCTAAAGGTATAGACAAATCAACGGAATCCTTTTCCATTGTCAAGAGATGGATGGATAGATAGATAGATAGATATAAATAACAATGATGTGAAGAGAAAGGGCTGCATAGAAGAAAGCACATAGGAACAAATCGATTGGAGGGAGATATTCTGCTACAATACACTCATTTAGACATTTTCAACATTTCAGAATGGAATTCTGACCCATTTTTCCGAATTCTCAGAACGGAGTAATTGGTTTCAATATATGCAGAAGCCCTGGCTGGGACGAGGATATGGTCTCATACTCAAAAATGCATTGTAATCCTCTGCTATTAGTACCTTGCCTTCAGAACAAGCTTCTGATTAAGACTTGGAATGTAATTGTTGTAATGGATCCCAGCAGCAGCATAATTGCATTCACCCCTTCTGCTACTGTAGGTAGGCAGAAAACGCTTGGACCAAAGTGAAAGCCCCATGGTCAGTCGTATGACACTTTTGTATGTTTTTCAACAGCACTATTATTTGCCTGGTTTTGGCCATGACCAGAAGAGAAAAATAATTCAGCTTTTTCATAGATTTGTGTGAAATCTCGTGGTCACAAATGTGTATCCTGACAGGTCCTCTCATTCACTCTGCCTTTCGATATTAATAAAATTAGTTCTACTAAGTTTGATAATATTAGGAAATTGAAGCAACTCACTTTGCATTATATAAATGTTGATTGTTGGTTTTTTCTGTAATCAGGGCACTGGTAATAAGGATGCCCGGACATATATTAGACCTTTGGAATGAAAGAAAGGCAAAAGACAGAGTGGGATACAACAGCGATTTAGAGCCCATCCAGGAGCGGGTGGAAAGTGTGCAGAGGAAGGAGAAAGTAATTGGCAGGGCACCGAAAGGCAGCTAATGAGAACAGAAATAGAAGAATTAGGTTATGTATATGAAGCTGTGAGGTACAGGGAGAGCGGGAAGGAGCAGATGGTTGGGATAGAGATCAGGGCACTCTAAAATAAGAAAAGGTAGACATCAGAGAGAGAAAGATCTATAGAGAGATGGTGCAAAATCTCTCAGGGAAAAAAGCGGGAAAGCATAATAGAAGGCTTGGGAATTCCCTCCTGAAAGAAAACTGCGAACATGGACACTGCAGTTGACTAACTTATGTGGGAAAAAGGTTTCTAGGGGTTGTCTTGGGGTCGAGGCATAATACCTTTTTTATTACTAATGGGAGTTTCCCAGCAACGCTATTGGTGATATTGGTACATCATACATTTTAACAGAATAATCTAAAATTTTCTAAAAATATTATAGTATCATTAGACACCCTCTCAATCATCTTGAAACATCCCATTTGGGGTCATTCTCGATACCTCATGCTAGAACAGGGCTTTATCTCTACATTTTTGTGTCAACAATCTAGACTGTGGTATTTTATATTCCTTTTTGTGGCTTCCTACCTCCTCCATGAAAAAGACAGACACAGATAGCCCAAACCTACAGACCTTGCAGAAAGACTAGAAAACCCCACTTCTTTAAAGTCTATTAAAATAGTTAATTCGTGACCTGACTTTAACTTACCATCTTTACAGGTAGCATTGCTGAATATTTCTTGATGGTATATTCATGGTATACATGAAGCGCCAACAAAGCTACGTTGCCACTATATAAGTATTGCTAATAGTTTCTGTTAATATATCCATACAAATATGTATTTGCACTGAAATTAATATTGCGTTTTTTTTGCAGTGTATTTAGGATTTTTTCTTATAAGCATAAAAAACTTCGAAAGGACAATAACAGCACGGATGGTAAGGAAAAGCTCCATTAGGCGAAATAACAGAGTAAAAAAATCTCTCAGGATTTTAATTCCAATTCATGTGGACTAAATTTGGAACGGGAAGCAAATATGACATGGCAGCAATGGGATGAAGTGGCAACTTAGACACAGAATAAAAAGTGTGGTTGGAAGAGACAGATATCAGATTGAAATGAGCACGTATAGATATCTGGCGTTTGAAGAACAGACACTCCCCAGAGAGGTTTAGGGGGATTGGCTGGGGTATTAGAAAATAAAGCAGTGTAGCGATTTCAACAATTTATTAAATTGAATCAGATGCATGTTAATATTTAAAAAGTTTGAAGAGGAGGTAAGAAAACAGGTAGCTGCCAAAACAGAAATATTTTGGTTTAACGGATGAGGGCATTAAAAAGCAACTACTTGGTTTTATTTAGGATGCCAATTAACACAAAGATACATCATGACAGCACAAAACAGTATTCGGTAAGGTAAACCATTAAACTTATAAAACTTCACCTCATATTTGAATGACTAGGCTTTGAACGTCTTTAACATGTGTCTGGGAGATTAATCAAGCCAATTTGAATCCCAAATTTCAGAATGTTTTTAACAGAGCGCTGCAGATGCTCTGAAAGGGAATTCATAATGATAATCATTTTTCTCCTGTGGCTTCCTGTCACCATTCTGCATTAGGAATGAGCGCCGGATATTGTGAGGAACATTGTCACTGCAACAGCGATTGAAGTCTGATTGAGATAAAAGCTTAATTGCCCAAACTGCAATGGAAGTATGTAATTGAAAGGTATCACTCAAGCAAACTTCTCCAGCAAAAGCCTTGCAAAAAATGCTTTGAACAAGTCCAGGTTCAAGCATTTGCAGTGGTATAACGGTTCCATGCACCGGCCATTGTCATTCCTTCTGATATTTAGATAGTGAAGATGCTAAATAGTACCTGGTAGGCCCCTTTATCCTTTTGCAGTGTCCACTTTTAACTACGGAATAGTTGCTTGCAATGGTAAACCTGCCTTACAGGAAGGTAGGTAAATGCTATTGTTACCAGACAGTGAGGTTGACAAATTCAAATACGGTATTTTTTTTTTTTTAATTTGCCCACTCATCATTTAACTTGGGTAAGATGAATGCTTTCTTGCCATGGTGTGCTTTAAGAGTGTGTGAAATGGGCCCCTACTGTTCTACCAGGAAACTCGCCACATCATACCAGAGTCGTTATAGGATGTTTCTTAGTGATGCTGAAGCACAAGTAGGAAAACATACTGGAATCTATTTAGAGCCGAATCCCTCAGCAGGAAGGACCTGGAATCGTCACAAAACATATTGCTTTCTGAAAGAGTGCATCACATTGACCATTGCTGTAACAGGGCAAATCTATCCGGTTTCTCCAAAAGCAGGGAGCTGAAACCACAAAACTCACCGAAAAAGGGGTGGCGCCCTACTTTCTAAATCACTTTTGTAAAAACTTAATTTTTTATACAGATTTTTTTTAACAGGAAACATTCTGACTGGAAAAGAAGATGCAACTGTTATATTGTTATTGTGTATGTTCAGTGCCAGTGTTAGTTGTGGTACTTTCAAAGCCATGCTATTTCATCATTGAGAATTTGAATCTGAATGTCGATATGAAAACTGGTAAATTTGGTTGGCGGAAGACATTATCATCGCTGGATCTTTTTTGGTTCACTTATGTTGAGATACAATTTTTGGAAGCCATATTTTGCTATGTTTAACTCATGATGAGTTAAACCACGATTCTCCTAGAGCTGCATTTGACCAACAATGGTTATTGATTGTGAGGAGGACTCGATGAGGACTGCTTATGAAGTTACTTTCGTGGATCTCTCTCTTTCATTTCATTTCCAGCACTAGGGCAACTTAATTCGTAACAGCACACTCAAAAAAACTACAAACTAAATAAATGGAGCTGTTTTCTGTCACATTCAATTGACTAGTCAAGGAGAGCTCTTGCCATTGGTACCATCGTATGCCATCCACTTTGTACAGTGGCAAGTAATTCAGAGTGATTGCACCAACTCTTATGTGTATGTCTTACCTCAGAAGCTATTCTGTCCTTGCACGAGCTACCTGATGCATTGCATACATGCTGAACGCAGGCAATCATGAGATATCTCATCACGAGCACCTGCTTAAGCTCATCACATAGCCTGCTACATCAACTTCATTTGAAATGTGCAAGTGTAGTTTGGCACATGGGCAGGGCTGCAAAGCACATCACGACTAAAACTGCCTGTTCCAAAAGAATCAATGCAGTGCTGCTGCAGAGTATAACACGTCATCAGTGATTGAGATCTAGTTCCTTTTGGTGTTGCCTACGTTGCTAGAAAGTAATCTAGGACTGCAAAGGCCATTCTACAAATGGCATAAAAGCAGAAAGATGACCCATGCTGCAGACACAGAACATTCAGTGCAGAATACCTTTACTGCGGAGTAGCATAGACAGCCTTCCAATATACGTTTGCTAAGCTTATATGAACCTATAATAGTGTGGGAACATTGGGAGAAGGTGTAAAGACATATTGAAATGCTCCTGGAAGCAGCTGAGGGAGGTATATTTGTAGTTAAAAGAAAATTGGCAATGTTGAAATATAACTTGTGGTTTGAAGGCAGGAGAAGTTAAAACATCTTACCTTTTCCCAGGAAAGAAAGTGACAGGAATTATGATGAAGCTGATGCAGAAAGAGAATCTGAACATGGATTTGAGGGGACAATGAGAGCATTGGTGGAGAATTATAGAACAAAACATATGATGGAAAGACATATTTTTACAGGTTGCAATTACCTGGTGAATCATTGAAACAATAGGTGGCTGTATCACGCAACTTGGCAGTACTGTGCAAGTTCAAGGAACTTCATCGCCCATAACCAAAAGAAATCTATTGATTATTAGGACTAATATCCTAAAATACAAGAATGTTTATTAAGTTGAAAGAGCCCTTTCTTGAAAAAATTGGTAATATGTCTAATTATATGGGGAGTAAATCCAAGTGCCAAAAGAACACAATCCTAAAGATAGTATTATGTAGAAAAATAAATGGAGCAAAACCAAAGAAGAGATACTGCTACAATCAACAGGAAATCAAATAGTGGAGGGTAGCAAGAAAAATGTGTAAAATTGAAAGATTGTGCTTTTTTCAATGGTATGTAGACATGAGTTTGGGAATTAATGAAGAAGTATAAATATGGTACAAGCTGAAAAAGAATTTAAGTTTGACGACCATGAGGAGGTATTTGTTTCATATTGACATCTGTAATATGTGGTAACCATGTGCACAATGTAAGTGCACCCTCTAGCTCCCTTAAGTGTCTCCTGAGTATACAATAACATGTATATATGGGTGGATTCCTGTTCAGTTTGTAAACGTTTAAGACATGAATGTATTTTTACCCGATTTGTATGGTAGAGTTGTTGGAAACTGCTGGTTGTGAGGTATTTTCATGCAGAGTGTAAATGGGCTCATGACAGGGTGCATGTAGTAAAGTGAAAACTCTTCTGGGTTGTATGATTGTAACATAGTTCAGGGATTATACTGCATCCAGATCACTACCTATTGGTGACAAAATCAGATATCAGTATATAGAAAAAGAATTTCCAAAAGTGTTCAGTGAGGATGTAGGATGTCGAAGGGTTCACCCCCGGTAGTGCTAAAAGAAGGGGTGGGGCCTATAAAGCACAAATTAAGGAATATTCTGATAGCCTTACGAGATTCTTTCAGGGACGAGTTGAAGAGCAAGGTAATTGAGCCAACCGAATCATCAGGTGAGTTAAGTCTTGTGGTTCTGGCTTGCCAACAGAATGGAAAAGTAAGAAATTGTGCTAACTGGAGAGAGACCTTAACAAGTGTATATGGGTTAATAGTTTCCACTTCCCAACATTAATGAGATGTTGGCAACTACAGAGAATATTAAGGATTTTTTAACATTGGATCTGTCATATGCTTATCTACAGATTATGTTACATGCTGAGTTGAGATATATCACATCATTTATTTCACCATTAGAAGCTTATTGTTCTATAAGAATGCCATTTAGATTAGCGTTCATGCCTGCAGCTATTCAACATGCAATGCTGCATCTGCCAAGAGACTGTCTTTGATAGCTTTCTTTCAAGTTGACATTTTGGTCTGGGGATGTAGTGTGGAGGAACATAATGATGTGTTGAGGAAATAGTTTTTGTACTAAAGAGAACTGGTGTTGGTGTTGGATATAATAAATGCTCATTTGTTGAGGATGAGATAGAATATTTAGGACCTGTACTGTCATGAGGCAGAATTTGGCAAACTCTAAAATTGGCGGAGGCAATTTAGAAGGTTCTGAGTTGGAAATATAAGGAACACTTAAATCATTCATTAGCATGATGGAATATTTCCTCAAAATATGTGGATCATTTCTCAGAGAGAACATATTACATGAGATCTTTGATGAAGAAAGAGGCGGCCTTGATTGATCGAACAAAGACAAACATGCACAATAATGTAAAGAGAATTATTCTTGGTGCTATAGAATTAAAACCATATGATCCTGAGCATAGAATGCACAGGATCTAATTCTGGTGCATATTGATTGGATCATATTATGATGCAAGCTACTGGAGGACAAGAAAGAGTTATCACATTTGCTTCAAAGAACCTTTTGGATACTGAGTCAAGTTACTGTGTTATTGAGAATGGGGGACGTAGCATGTTGATAGGGAGTCCAATATTATGAGACACATATATGGGCAACAGTTAAGCTGTAGAAGATAATGAATGGGCAATGGCAAGTATGGGTTTGTTGTATGTGGGTGCAATTTCAGAACAAGTGTGTGAGACATATGTATATGAACATTTCATGTTGAATATAGTGAAGAAACAGATGTCCAAGGGGTGGCAAAAACAGGTGGATAACAGAGATATTCAGGAGAATTTATATTTGGTGTGGTCTGAGTGGTATGAGGATGTGGTGTGATACAAAGAGCTGACAGGCTGGTGGTGCCTTTATCACTCAGGTGAATGTTAATGAATTTACTACACTAAGGTATGTAGAATGCCTGTTATGAAACAGAAAATCAAAGTGGATTTTTAGGTTTCAGCGGACGTACATGGAAATTGAAAGACTTGCCACAGTGTTTATTAGCTGTGCCCTGAGTGACAAATCTTATGTAGAGAAAGAAATATCCACCATCTCGATGGAGTTGTCAGACCAAGCATGGCAAAAGATTGAGGTGTATATTTTCAGTCAATTTCATGGTCCTGCTGTTGTGTTTTACGAAAAGTATTAGGGTCAAACCCAGTAGATTTCCTAATTTCCAAAAGGAAACTTCGACCTTTTGGAGAAATGGAACACTGCCAGATGCCTCACCCCTTCTCTTTGAGTTATGCTAATGTGGATAGGTGTATTAGGGGTGCAATAAAACCGGTCAGTGGATCTGTTATCTGTGGGTAATATTATGAAGCCCCACCTAGAACCCTAATCCCAGTACACACACACACACACACACACACACACACACACACACACACACACACACACACACACACACACACACACACACACACACACACACACACACACACACACACACACACACACACACACACACACACACACACACACACACACACACACACACACACACACACACACACACACACACACACACACACACACACACACACACACACACCTACTCACACATTCACACACACACACACATAAATATTGATATCTTTCATTATGTACATTCTATTATTCTTTACTATACACTATTCTCCTATATGTGACATGAGTAAGAATGATTTTAAAGACTATGACCAACTCATCAAATAAAATATACCTAAGAAAAGGCATTAAGTGAGAGGCAGACATATTTAATCACAGCTTCATAGTCAATTAGTCTAATAACTACCTTACATATTGCAAGTTGCTTTTTGTATTATTTTATTTCATGCCAAATTAAGTAATGCCACCACATATACATATCATGACAAAAGAAATGAAGTCAGAACTCTGTATTTCAGCATCTCTCAAGTAACTGGTTCATGTGTCTAACCCCTAGCCAATGTCTAGTATATTTTAAAACTTTCTCATATATAGTGGACTATGGAGCAAAGAGGGTTTAGCTTGCTCTCGTCTCCAGTTTTGTTACAGTGGACAGTTTTTCTGTTCAGATTAGAGGAAGCAAAAAGATGCCTAGTGCTATGACATTTTGTCTTCTTTATTCAAGAAAGAACTGGCAAGGTCTGCTCTCCTTTTAGCCTAATTTTTCTACCATCTTTATTAAAAGCTTCAGATAGTGGAAAATCTTTTTAACAGCCAGTTAAGATGAGCCATATGGCAAGCCCATGTTTTGGCAGTCTACAGAAACTGAATAGTTATTGTTAGAAGCAAGCAGACCTGTTTTCTCGGTCTTACACTGTTATCGCATATTCAAGGCATTCAACACACAAATGGTGACTGTTGGACCTAGCCCTCTCTGCAGTGTCACCCCAAAATCGTTTGCCTTCACACCTCCTATTTTTTGCTGAATTAATTGTTGTTGGTTCTAGGACTCTGTGCACTTTAACACTGCTAACCAGTGCTAAAGTACTTGTGCTCTCTCCTTTAAGCAAGGTAAAACTGGCTTACACCTGATTGCATATTTAATTTACTTAAAAGTTCATTGTAGATTGGTTTACCATATACCCAGGGCCTGTAAATTAAATGCTAGTGGACCTTCAACATTTATTTTGCCACCCACCTAAGTAGCCCCTTAAAACATGCCCCAGACCTGCCATTGTAGTCTGAATGCAGTTTTAAACTCGCAAATATGACTTGGCAATATCACGCCCTTGTCAAATCTTAAACTCCTGTTTTATTCCTTATATGTCACACCTAAGGTAGGACTAAGTAGCCTGTAGGGCAGGGTGCATTGTAACTGAAAGGTTGGACATGTACTTTTAAATGTTACATGTCCTGAGAGTAAAGAACACCTACAATTCTTTTTTCACTACTGTGAGGCCTACTTTGAGCCCATCACCAAGTAAGCATACATGGAAGGACTAGGTGCACATGATGCAAACAGTTCATACCTACATGAAAGGGATGGGACTTGGAGCAAATCATGTGCTTATCAGCCTCTCCCACCCTCCCCAAATTCACAAAGGTTTCAGAAGCCAACTGCTATATCCTGTAGAGGGTGGTGCAATAATCCTAATGGACCTCAATGGGTACTTTTCTCTCACAGGCTGGAAATCTCCTCTGTGTGGAGAATTCCAGCTTACAATTCAAGTCATTGTCTTATAGCAGCCCTTGCCCATGTGACGATAGCTGATATTGTGTGACGCACAGTGGCATAGTGTGAGCTGGTAGGACTGCCCCACTGAGAAAATGTAAAATGAGTTAAAATTTTACTTTTTTTAGATAATCAGGGGCCACATGCATCAAGCTTTTTTCCGGTTGCAAACGGGTCAATTCGCAGAATCGGCCCGTTTGCGACCGGAAAAAGGCCTTTTCCGATGCATCAAAGGCTTTGAATTAGCAAATTAGGTAATCGTAATTTATTGCGATTACCTAAATTGCGAATGCATTTAGGGAATTGCAATTTGTGATTCCCTAATTGCGATGCATTAAGCCTTTCCTAAATGCAAACTGTGCATTTAGGAAACGCTAATTACCATGAAATTGAATTTGATGGTAATTTGCGCATGCTTTAAAAAAAATGCTCAAAAGTGCATTTTTCAAAGTGCATGCTTACCTTTTTTGGGGGGTGCATCAGGGGGGCCTTAGGCCCCCTGGCACCCTTGAAATTGCATTTGCAATTTGCGATTACCAATTTGGTAATCTCAATTTGCGAATGCATTCCCATTCATTCCTATGGGCCTTTAGGCCCATAGGAATGAACGGAGTGACATTACCTAATAGCGATTCTCAATTTGCAAATAACTATTAGGTAATGTTTAGGAATCGCAATTTATTTTGCGATTTCTACATGCATAAGGAATTGCGATTCCTAAATAGCGAGTACTTAAAAATCACTATTTAGGAATCGCAATTCCTTATGTTGATGCATGTGGCCCCAGATATCAGGATGCAACATTTTGCTTGTCAATTTTTCATAAACGGCTGTGAGTATGGATAAAATGACTACCAAGGTATATGTTCTAATATTATGCATATTTTCATTTACTTTACTTTGTAAAGTAGGATCATTTTGAAATCCTTTCTATTCTCTCACTGTTTTTGTTTCCTACGTACCTTGTGATGTGAGCATGAAGTATTTTTTGTTATAATCAGTGTGTCTCAGGACAGCCTACTGTTCATTTATGCCTTACAGAAAGATGTGATAACATGCCTGTCAAGCCTGCTGACTTCTTTCCTATCCAGGCACTTAAGTAGCCTAAAGCATTGCTTGCTATCACAAACAATAAGCAGAGATTGGGGTTGTAAGCCCGCATAAGGAATTAAAAAAATGATGAGGACTTTCCACTTGTGAATGGGCCTTAGGTTGTCTTCCTCGGGCGTTATTTCCCTCCTGTCCCACCCCCTAAACTGGCCATGATCACAGTCCAATTAAAAGAACATTTTAAAAGATGTGACTGTGGTAAATGACAGGATATATCTGTGAAACAACAGTCACTCGACACTGAAAAAGAAAATGGAACTAATTCTTTGCAGCTGAGGCCCCTCTTTTAGGGCAGATGAGCATCTCCCCCCGCTGCCAGTGCTGCAAAGGTGAAAAACAAAATAGTAATACATTGAATTTATTACAATTTTATTTTTCCCTTTCCCCAGTACAAGCCGTGTTTGGGTGCGGGCCACTGCTGCTGACTGGCAGGAGGGGAGTGGTGCTCTCTCCACCACTTTACAATGCGCATGTAACTTTGGCTGGCCATCTTGCGATGGCCAGCCTGACATGCACAGTGTAAACCTCTCCACCCAGCTGTCTTAGATAACTCGGTGGAGAGCAAGCACAGGCCCCCGGTGCCTCAGTGAGTGTGGAGTCAGTCTGCTTCAGTCAATCCTGGTGCTTCTGTCATGCTGCCTGTGCAGCATGAGAGAAGCATCTTGAATGGAGGAAGGGAGTTGGCTGAGGCTCTGGGAGCCTGTGCTGGTGGAGCTACTGATGACGAGACGGACGAGCACAGAGAGCAGAGGCAGAAGGTAAGTGAATCTTTTATTTATTTATTTTTATTTATTTTAACTTCCTGACAGACACTGTGGAATATTCGAAGTGACTTCAGCCTCAACTCCAGAGCTCTCAATTGTGGCCCATTATAAACATTGTTTAAAACGGACCACAAGTGAGAGCTTTGGCGTTAAGCCTAAGGGCACTGCTGGGTTTATGCAGCGCCTGTCGGTGCCTAAAATGTACGCCCCACCAGCTGAATTGGTTGGCAGCCACCGCTGATTCTTTGTCAGTTATTCACCACATATAAACATACAGTACAGCCTTACCAGATGCATCGAGACAAACACACCTGTACTAGGTATAAGGGGGTCAGCTTTCAAGGAAACACCATATGCTTAAGCGGTTTACATACAATCTGACAAGAACACCTTTGTGGGGAACCAGCATGAAACCACATCCTTGATGGTTAAACATTTGTGAAAATAATAAATACAGCCAACCTCGCCTTACCTTGTCTATTACAGCTACACATTTAAATATGTTCTGCAGATACTCTGGGGGAAGAAATTCCCATTATTTGAGCTCCACATAAACAGTAGGTCCTTGAGGTCTTACTAAATGGTGGGCTGTGTCCATTCCAAGACTCTCACCAGTTTAGCCTTAGCTTCTTTTTTCAAATTTGCAGCAATCTAATGAGCAGGCCCCCAATCTGTGTGAAGAGGCCATCACGTCCAAAGCACCTCCGCCTCTTAAACATTAGGCCCACCTTACTGAGCAATCTATTGCATGACAAGAAGCCAAAGCCATGGAATCTGCTGAGCCCTGATAACATGACCTGAACTAGGCTATTGAATGCAATGCCCTGAGGCCCACATAGCTGCTCAAATCCCATTTTAGGGAGTCCCTTTTTGGGTGTGGAACCAAGAGAAGAGTGCTATGCACCATAGCAGAGCGAATTAGACCGAGTGGGAAGCCATACTTGGATAGAGCAAAAACATAATTTGCCAAGCATGTCATAGTTGCCAAATTCAAAAGGCACTGGCAAAGGCAATTGCATTGCCTTTTCTTTCTTTTCATTTCGTTAAAAATTGGGATTATAAAGGCAGTGCAGAACTAAAGGAAGTTCACAATGAGGAATAAAGGAGGAAGGAGAGTGAGGTGTGGCAGGAAGCAACAAGAAATAATACACAGATGAAAAAATGGGATGGGATGGTCCAACGGGGGAAAGAGGAAGGGGTTGGACATGCACTTGTATTGAGTGCATAAAGTGAAATGCTATAGTTATATACAAATGAACTAATAGTTTCTAGATGCCAGCGGAATATGGATGCAACTCATCCAATTGGAAACCCGTGAGACCTAAGTTCTTCTAACCGGGACAAACACAAGAATAGGGAGGAAAGCCATTGAATCTGGAACAGACACCTGAGATAGACAACAAAGCAGCCCAATCATGAGCAAGAAGCTAACCCAAAGACCCCTCAAGGTATGTTGGAAACAATAAGTCTAGCCAACAGATAGTCAAAGTCAAATTCTGTGAACAATGGAGGCTGGCTGACATCGGCGGGTTGGGCCGTGTGTGCTGGGGGTTGGATGCCCATGGCAGGTTCGACACAGGGCCTGGGCAAAGACCGGGCCCTCTGCCCAACCCCCACTATACAATGCCAATTGACTTACAAAGCGGGGAAGCCTCACAGTTGTGAATGGGGGACAGGGGACCCCACAGCCAAAATGAAAAAGTTAATTGTTTTTTTGCCTCAATCCCGCAATGCTCCTGCAAGACTCCACAGAATCGCCAATAGAAAAAAATAAAATGCCAGTTGCCATTGTTTTTTTATTATTATTAGGGCCTGGGGGTCATTATTTTAAAATATTTGGAGATGGGGGGCTTGAGTGTGACCACCCTCCCCAAGCAACTCTTGGGCACCGGAACCCTGATTTTCTGGGATGGATAAAAAAAAGGGGGGATGGACATGCGGATTCCCCTCCCGGTGCCTTAATGAGGCCCGGGGGATCCCATCCTCTGGGGCTCAAAATAAGTTTTTGGGGAAGGGGTCATGTGGCTCAGACAGGAGCACAAAGTGTTGGTTCGTGCCAGCAACCAGTATGGTGCTGGCTGAGGAGCCATCTGGGGCCGCAGGGGCCTTGGGTCGCCCCACACATCCCCCAACATCCCCAGCAGTGTGGGAGCCCATTGGGCACCCAACTACCAACAAAAGTGCCCAACTCTTGCAAGAGGAGCTGTCTGGAGCTACAGGGGCCCTAGGGTTCCCTCCTCGGCCCCATACTGAAAAAAGAGTTGTGGGTACCCCTAGTGGCCACCCACTTAAAAAAATATGCCGGCTCTCACCAGCACACACGATGTGTGCCATCTGGGAAGCCGCCCGGGGCCCCTAGGGCCCTGCCCCCCAAGGCTCCCAACAAAAAAAGGGGTTGTCAATGAGTGGGCACCAGGAAAACCCCAAAAAATATTTTAAAAAAGAAAAAAGTGTATAATAAATTGACAGCAGCAGCACATTTATTATTCACTGCTTCTTGAAGGTGCCCCCACCCCAAAAATTCCCTGCAAGGACTATTTTTTTTTTTTTAGCTTGGTGGTGTTCCTCCAAGGGGCAGGGGCAGCACCAAACATGTTTTAATGTTGTGGGGGGCTGCAGGGTGGGTAGCATCCTCCCAAAAAAACTGTAAGCTTCCTGGGTCATTAGTTCATGACTTGAGGTGTACTTACCATATTTTTTAAAGCACCTCTAGCTGGAGCTCTGTGCTCTTCATCAGGAGTGCAAGACCCTCTTGTGGTTGTTGATTGCAATTTGTGACCCGAAAAATGTTAAAAGTAAGACTGTTGTATTAAAAAATGAAATGTCTCTGAGACTTTCTTTTAACATTTTTCAGCCCACAAAATGCAATAATAAAAACTATGCTGAAAGAAAGACTCATAGACATTTATTTTATTAAAACTTTATAAAATATTTTTATCAAATCACTATTATTAAACATAGCATTTTGTGAATTACTGAAATATAGATTAGATTAAAAATATTGTCGACTTTTGTAGAAAGAGTATCATATTTCTGTCAGTCTGTACATCTGCAATAATACTATAGATATTGCTAAAAGTGTATATGTATGTATGTGGATATATATGTGTATGTATGTGTGTTTGTGTTTCTTTTTTGTTCAAAAATGCATTCATTGAAATATGTAGAAATTCCCAGGATCTATTAGCTTTATTTTGTGTGGCAGGGAAATGAATGATAGGTGCACTTGGTTGGGACTATTTCAATTTAAGTACATTAGCATGAGGAATTATATAATATTTGGCAAGTGTCTACAGTGTTTAAACTATAAACACTAATGTCTGTAATTTCCTTTTCAGTTACCAGTCTGAATAGAAAGGGTAACATACTTTTATGGGCATGCAAATTGGCTGAAGTAGCCTCTTGCCCTTATGGGAGTTCTTACAGTGTATGTACTGAATCACATTGACAGATGGTGTAATACAATGTCCCCAGCATGTTACTGTTGTAGTTTTCTGTGGATTAGAGCATCAGTCATATGTATTGCATTTTCTTCAATTGTTCACCTTTCATTCTGATTAAGTCGGCTAATAATATTCTTTCTCAATCAATATATATAAATCAGATGCTATAATCTGAGTGACTCACAGAATGCCACTTACAGTGGGAAGGTTGGTTGCAAATAAATGTAGTAGCTGAATTTCAGATACTCTGAGGTCTTGTCTATAATAAGAAAACAAGGGGCATATTTACAAGCCCCTATTGCCACCAGAGCGTCATTTTGTTTTATGTTGTGGTGGCAATACGGTCTTTGCCTTATTTACAAGGCAGTGTTAAACCACTTAACGTGGCTTAACGCTGCCTTGTAAATAAGGCACCCTTTCAGGCTATACTTAACGTGAAAGGGGTGGGCAATGGCTGTTGCGGTGGGCGTTCCGCCGCAACACCCATTAATTTTGACACACCCATATTTACAAGAGTGGCGTAAATATGGGGCAGTGCCAAAATTAAGACCAGGAAAAACCTGGTCTTCACAGGGCACAACGAGGAGAAATGCTTTATTTCTCCTCGTGCTTACTGTTTTTATGAGTGCTGCATTGTGCAACACACATAAAAACACAAAACAGCACACATAGAAGTTACAAATCACCATTTAAGATTGTTTATGTGCAGGAAGGGACACCTGCCTGCACATAAACAATAATTCCCCACAACGCAGGCACCCTTGCACTATGGTGCGAGAGTGCCTGCGTTGGTGCTATGCAGCTGAAAATAGCGCCACGGTAATGGGAAAAACAGGGCTGCACCGTATTGTTGTAAATACAGTGCAGCCCTGCGTTTCAGAAGTGGCGGAGCGCGGCGTTAAGCCAAGAAGGCTAACGCCGCACTCCATCACTTCTTTGTAAGTATGCCCCCAAGTCTTCACAAAACTCTGGCTATAATGTGATAACACTTGCAAACATATCCATGCACAAATGCTGTTGCCCACGAGGAATACCTGTTCTTGAAGAACATAAAAAAGAGAGGCAACCCTATGATATAAAAAACAACAGAGCTTGTCATCAAGTTATAGTCCACAGAACATTCAATGCAAGCATATGATAACCACAAAATTGCAGGAAGACATATTGGAGTCTGGCATGAACTAGAATCTTATATACTCTACTTTGTCACACAAAACAAAAAGTCTATACCGGAGTGTGAGATTCGTGCTTCTTCCGTTCATGCTAAATCATATCAGGGGTATAAAGTTATATTTGTAGTTGGGAAATGGGAGAATTTTAGATTTGCGCAAAGTTAACATGTACTGCACCACCATGAGATTCTTTCACAAATGTATATCTCCAGAAGACGTTACTAGCTGTCTATGTTGAGCCAGACAGAAGTCCTTTCTGTGCGACAGTACAATACCTTAGCCTATTACCAGAGATCCCACCGGCATCCCCAGTTAAAACCACTTCTCCCTCAATATTAGACTACCAAAGATTATGAAAAGAACCGACCCGTTTAAAACATCTCCTTTTATTGAAAGTGTAATGATAGAAAGAGAAAAGTACTGCTCTTTTGACAGTGGCAGATCAAAGAGAAATTCTCAATACTTAGATTTGCATATTAGATTTTTCTAGTCTAATGATTTTTGCTTACTTTGCATGTATAAACCTTTCGAATGTTGGCAATCATTATTGTGAATCCGGATGCACTTCCTCTATAATCTGGAAAAGCAGGTGAAGAAGATGGCCTAATATTGATAGACTTAACTGTCACTGGTACTGTATTCTGTATACTGAGCACTACAGTTTTAATCTGTTTGAAGTCACAGAGAGTTCACAAAAAAAGAAAAGTATTGGCAAAGCCAATAGATCTCACTGGTGTAACCTAATTACATTGCCAGTGTGTTTTGTTCCCCTACAGGGACACTGCAGATGCGCATGGGGTTGAAGCATCTATCTTTAAATGTTTTTTCGTATATTTTGAGAATTCTCGTTCAAAGATGGCAACTGTGGATGTACATGCATCTGTTGTGACCATCTTTGAATGTAATTAGTTTGGATTTAGGTTTCAATCATCTTTATTACATTTTCATAATACACAGCTTGATATGGGCACACCTGCTGTCAATATGAAGAAAATATTCCCCAGTCTGTCCCCACGACTAACTGTAGTGAAACAATTGCTGCATTAAAGCTGATCCAGAACACATCCTTTCCTCCTACTTGAACCTATGAGCGGCCCCGTACTAGCATATACTTGTCACTCTCCAATAGACTCACAGCTAGAGATCTGTTAGGGCAGGTCAAGACTCTGTTATCATTATTCAGGTATCTCAGGACAGGACAAAACCACAGAAAAAGAGGTAAGAGGAAGAAGTCCCAAATCGCCCTCCTACAAAGCATTAATTCACACAACAAAGAAAAGGGACTGTATTAAAAAACTAACGGAGTGGGTAATGAGAGGAGAGGTGTAAAACAGGGCACACACTGTGTATGTAAAACTGCCCTCACACACAGCAAGCTATGTCATGCTTCATCATAGGGCCTGCAAACACACCTAGCCAACGCTGGAGGTGGAGCAATAGGGAGGGGGAAGACAAACAACATAAAAGAAATGAAGAAATGGTGTGGGATCAAAAAAGTGAAAAAAGTGGCAGAATGAATTGATAAAACTGATAACAGTGTGTCCCTGCTATATCTTTAATAATGGCTACACTGTCCAGGTGCAAGAGGTGGTCCTATCCAGACCCGTGGATGGTGGTAATGGCTACTCGTTATCAGAGCCCTACCCCTCCACTCTGCTGAAATGTCGACATGTTTCAGCCGGCACGTGCTAATACCCCGGCTTTCTTCAGGACTTTCACCTGATCAATCCCAAAAAAGACTGCTGTCCCTACCTCCTTAGGATCCAGGGGTGAGGAAAAAAGGCACCACGTTCAGTGCAAACTCTGGAATAGAGTATGGTAGAGCCCTTTGCTCTCCATGAGGAACCTGCAGAGAATAAAATCAAGATAAAAACAAGAAAGTGAAGTGCAGGGTGAAATAGTGTTGTGCCCTGTCTCAAAGCCCTACAAAAGGGGATGATGGACGGAACGTTTGAGCCAATCAAACACTCACCCCCAGTCAACTGATCTGGGTTTAATCCATCATCATTCTTTAGCTCACTCCACCACCCCAGTTCAGAAATGGCCATATGCAAATCAGTCTGACCCTGTGCCTCATGGGAACAGTCCAGCCCGAACTGCCAAGCCATGTCTTCCCTGGACCGGAAACAAGCATCCTAGGACCGGTTTCTGGCATTTCAGCCGTCATCAGCCAGGCTTGCTTGAATCCAGTGGCAAAGTGAGCAAGGGACCCACGTCTGGGCATACCCCCGCCAACTTATGTATGACATTGTTCTGCATTCTGTCCATCAACTGTTGTTTTTGCATTTGTCACCCCGAGTGGGACGGGTATGCCCAGACGTGGGTCCCGTGCTCTCCATGCCACTGGAATCAAGCTATCCTGGCTGAAGAGGGGTGAAACCCCGAAACCGGTCCTAGGATGCTTGTTTCCAGTCCAGGGAGGACCTGGCTTGGCAGTTCGGGCTGGACTGTTCCCATGAGGCACAGGGTCAAGACTGATTTGCATATGGCTGGGTTCAAACTGGAATGGCATGGTGAGCAAAAAACGATGGATTTAGGCCCAGATCTCTGTACTGGGGTGAATGTATGACATTGTTCTGCATTCTGTCCATCAACTGTTGTTTTTGCATTTGTCACCCCGAGTGGGACGGGTATGCCCAGACGTGGGTCCCGTGCTCTCCATGCCACTGGAATCAAGCTATCCTGGCTGAAGAGGGGTGAAACCCCGAAACCGGTCCTAGGATGCTTGTTTCCAGTCCAGGGAGGACCTGGCTTGGCAGTTCGGGCTGGACTGTTCCCATGAGGCACAGGGTCAAGACTGATTTGCATATGGCTGGGTTCAAACTGGAATGGCATGGTGAGCAAAAAACGATGGATTTAGGCCCAGATCTCTGTACTGGGGTGAATGTATGACATTGTTCTGCATTCTGTCCATCAACTGTTGTTTTTGCATTTGTCACCCGAGTGGGACGGGTATGCCCAGACGTGGGTCCCGTGCTCTCCATGCCACTGGAATCAAGCTATCCTGGCTGAAGAGGGGTGAAACCCCGAAACCGGTCCTAGGATGCTTGTTTCCAGTCCAGGGAGGACCTGGCTTGGCAGTTCGGGCTGGACTGTTCCCATGAGGCACAGGGTCAAGACTGATTTGCATATGGCTGGGTTCAAACTGGAATGGCATGGTGAGCAAAAAACGATGGATTTAGGCCCAGATCTCTGTACTGGGGTGAATGTATGACATTGTTCTGCATTCTGTCCATCAACTGTTGTTTTTGCATTTGTCACCCCGAGTGGGACGGGTATGCCCAGACGTGGGTCCCGTGCTCTCCATGCCACTGGAATCAAGCTATCCTGGCTGAAGAGGGGTGAAACCCCGAAACCGGTCCTAGGATGCTTGTTTCCAGTCCAGGGAGGACCTGGCTTGGCAGTTCGGGCTGGACTGTTCCCATGAGGCACAGGGTCAAGACTGATTTGCATATGGCTGGGTTCAAACTGGAATGGCATGGTGAGCAAAAAACGATGGATTTAGGCCCAGATCTCTGTACTGGGGTGAATGTATGACATTGTTCTGCATTCTGTCCATCAACTGTTGTTTTTGCATTTGTCACCCCGAGTGGGACGGGTATGCCCAGACGTGGGTCCCGTGCTCTCCATGCCACTGGAATCAAGCTATCCTGGCTAAAGGGGGTGAAACCCCGAAACCGGTCCTAGGATGCTTGTTTCCAGTCCAGGGAGGACCTGGCTTGGCAGTTCGGGCTGGACTGTTCCCATGAGGCACAGGGTCAAGACTGATTTGCATATGGCTGGGTTCAAACTGGAATGGCATGGTGAGCAAAAAACGATGGATTTAGGCCCAGATCTCTGTACTGGGGTGAATGTATGACATTGTTCTGCATTCTGTCCATCAACTGTTGTTTTTGCATTTGTCACCCCGAGTGGGACGGGTATGCCCAGACGTGGGTCCCGTGCTCTCCATGCCACTGGAATCAAGCTATCCTGGCTGAAGAGGGGTGAAACCCCGAAACCGGTCCTAGGATGCTTGTTTCCAGTCCAGGGAGGACCTGGCTTGGCAGTTCGGGCTGGACTGTTCCCATGAGGCACAGGGTCAAGACTGATTTGCATATGGCTGGGTTCAAACTGGAATGGCATGGTGAGCAAAAAAACGATGGATTTAGGCCCAGATCTCTGTACTGGGGTGAATGTATGACATTGTTCTGCATTCTGTCCATCAACTGTTGTTTTTGCATTTGTCACCCCGAGTGGGACGGGTATGCCCAGACGTGGGTCCCGTGCTCTCCATGCCACTGGAATCAAGCTATCCTGGCTGAAGAGGGGTGAAACCCCGAAACCGGTCCTAGGATGCTTGTTTCCAGTCCAGGGAGGACCTGGCTTGGCAGTTCGGGCTGGACTGTTCCCATGAGGCACAGGGTCAAGACTGATTTGCATATGGTTGGGTTCAAACTGGAATGGCATGGTGAGCAAAAAACGATGGATTTAGGCCCAGATCTCTGTACTGGGGTGAATGTATGACATTGTTCTGCATTCTGTCCATCAACTGTTGTTTTTGCATTTGTCACCCCGAGTGGGACGGGTATGCCCAGACGTGGGTCCCGTGCTCTCCATGCCACTGGAATCAAGCTATCCTGGCTGAAGAGGGGTGAAACCCCGAAACCGGTCCTAGGATGCTTGTTTCCAGTCCAGGGAGGACCTGGCTTGGCAGTTCGGGCTGGACTGTTCCCATGAGGCACAGGGTCAAGACTGATTTGCATATGGCTGGGTTCAAACTGGAATGGCATGGTGAGCAAAAAACGATGGATTTAGGCCCAGATCTCTGTACTGGGGTGAATGTATGACATTGTTCTGCATTCTGTCCATCAACTGTTGTTTTTGCATTTGTCACCCCGAGTGGGACGGGTATGCCCAGACGTGGGTCCCGTGCTCTCCATGCCACTGGAATCAAGCTATCCTGGCTGAAGAGGGGTGAAACCCCGAAACCGGTCCTAGGATGCTTGTTTCCAGTCCAGGGAGGACCTGGCTTGGCAGTTCGGGCTGGACTGTTCCCATGAGGCACAGGGTCAAGACTGATTTGCATATGGCTGGGTTCAAACTGGAATGGCATGGTGAGCAAAAAAACGATGGATTTAGGCCCAGATCTCTGTACTGGGGTGAATGTATGACATTGTTCTGCATTCTGTCCATCAACTGTTGTTTTTGCATCTGTCTCAAAGCCCAGCATGAAAAATGTGTGCCAAACAGCCCCCCCCCAAAAAAAAAAAAAACACACACACATTCAAAATCCTTGAGTTGTGTAAACCCAAAAACACACTACACAGTTCATCTTGTTACACTACTAGCAATATAACAATGTCATTAGCGTAATACACTACCCCTAGAGCACTAGGTTGGTGTGACTTCGTGAACTGATAGTGAAAGCAGCATATAACGCTATTGTACTATCGTGGTGTGAAGTTTAGCAAGCGTCTATGCACAAATAGGTATATTACTCATATACACATGAATGCACTGAATCTTCATTAGGAGACAACCATCCATCCAGCCCCATTACTGGTCTCTTACCGAGTTTACTAATAAGTCAAACTTGAACTGGCGGAGGGGTGCGAATAGCTCCCTGTAGTCACACGCTATGGTACAACAGGGTAAATTAAAAAGAGAACAAACAAAGAATCATGAGAAAAGTGGGGAAGGTAGCAAGAAGGTAACTGCCAAAAAACAAAACTGAATAAACGCGGTCCAGCCGCTCTGTTTTTTGCCAGGGCAGGTGACCCTCTCTGTCTGCGAGGAAAGAGAGTCAATGGGTCAAATGGTCTTAGATAGAAATGAAAGGGATATCAAAGGTAAATTAATCGATATGCCCAAACCTACAAGACACACGGTTCGAGTTCCCCGTGTACTCAATAAAGCTAAAAAATGAATGAAAGAGAACCCTGCCATCACCCGCGGATCTCGTCCACAGCAGGACAACTATGGAAAAACAAACATCAGATGGCTACGGAGGAACCCATACTGGGTAAACTTACTTCGTCAAGGTGAGTTATTGTGCAATTCAACTCCCCACTCCCGGCACCGCGAAGATTATTGTGTCCCGTTCCCCTGAGCCTTATCACAGGAGGTTCGAAGGGTCCCGCCCTGCGCGCGTCACCACGTAACGCCAGAGCGCAGGGTGGACGGGGGACAAAAAGAGACTAGACCGCCAACAAGCAAAATGCCGGCGGTCGAGAGATCGTGCCCAGGAGTCTGCGCAGATGTCGCCCCTGTGTTCTCCTGCAAGTAGCCTCAAGTTAACCTCCTGATAGAAGGAAAAAAGGGTCAAGCTGATAGGGAAGTGCCTAAGAAATAAAGCCTAAAGTAGTAGGGGGAGGAAAACAATGAATAATGTGCGGTACCAGAGGGCACTGAAACCTGAGACACTCAGGACACAAACTAAAATTAATGAAATCAAGTAGATCCCTATAGTGTCCCCGTCAGATGTCAAATTCAGAGGGGAAACACGATGGGAATACATATACAAATTGCTAAAAACCGTCAGAGTGATCAAAACAGAGACCACAGTACAAAAGGGGATACCGCGTGAGGGGTCCTACGTGGGGGGTCCTTAAGTCGAATGGATCTGACTGTCAAACAAAACCTGCATGGGCTCCTCATATAGAAGGACAATATGACAAATTGCTGCATGTTAACCCCATGAAAGCTCGGACGAGTGAACAGATGGTAATCAGCTGCGCCCATTCTAAGGTTGGTACCTGTCCACAAACACAGGAGGGCGAGGGTGTTATGGTATAAGGGGGTGGAGAAAGGGAAATAGCAGTACTCGTTAGTTCAGGCTATTCCATGGAATCTCATCGTTAAGCCCCCTGATGTGACTGCGTAACCTATACACCCATTTCTGTTCCCTGATGAAAAGTGCTCTTTCTGGCCTATTGTGCGTCATGTCAATGTAAGGTTTATCAATCACCGTCCAGAAGAAATCCTCAGCCGAGTGATTTCTCTCTTTAAAGTGGGTGGTGAGGCGACTGACGGATCTCTGGCATCTGAAAGTGGACCTGTGCTCCATGATCCTGACCTTAACCTTCCTCGTGGTCATGCCTATGTAGATAAGTTCACATGAACATTTGATTAAATAAATGACATACGTAGAATTACAGTTCGTATGTTTCCTTTGTTCCCACGGGCGGGGTAGGCCAATGTCTATAGTTTCGGTATTGGCGGTTAGGTGGCAGACATCACAGGATCCACATTTTGTGTGACCCGTGACAGGAGGTAGGATCCCAGGAAGAATGCTATGGGCCGTGCTGTTGGCTCCAGGTGTAAAGGGCCTAGGTCTTGTGTGCACCAGAAGGTCCTTGATATTTTGACTCCTCTTATAAGAGAATAGCGGTTTGTCCAGATTCAGCCCATTGGAGTTAAGAATTCTCCAGTGACGAGTGACAATCTTTTGGAGGTGATTAGAGGCTGTGTTGAAAGTAGTCACACAAATGGGCCTATCAGTCGGTTGCTTAGTAACTGTCTCTAGTAGGACTTTTCGTTGGCAATTAACCGCCCTCTTACTTGCTCTCTTCACAATCCTCTGAGGATAGTTCCTTTGTATAAGTTTGTTATGTAAAGTCCGGGCTTCTGATCTAAATTCAACAGTGTTTGAACAGTTCCGGCGAAGGCGTAGGAACTGTCCCACTGGGAGATTCTCCCTAAGGGTTCTCGGGTGGAAACTCTTGAATGACAGCAAACTGTTCCTATCCGTAGGTTTATGGAACATTTTAGTTTCTAACCCACCCCCTTTGGGGACAATAGTGAGGTCAAGGAAGG
This sequence comes from Calotriton arnoldi, assembly GCA_963921515.1. Classification (NCBI taxonomy): domain Eukaryota; kingdom Metazoa; phylum Chordata; class Amphibia; order Caudata; family Salamandridae; genus Calotriton; species Calotriton arnoldi. The sequence continues at coordinate 38,265 of CAWUFW010024356.1, read as the reverse complement.
GCAAACTTTCCTTAGAAATGGTTGATGTAAAAAGTAGTAAGGGGTTCCGGCTGTTGAGCCACAACAGGAAATCATAAATGGATTGCCTATCACCCTCCCAGATGAGGAAGACGTTGTCAATGTAACGACGCCAGGTTTTAACATTGTTCGTCCAGATGTTATTCGGGGCGTAGATGTATTGGTCCTCAAAGGATGACATGTAAATCCTGCCAGGCTCGGGGCAAAGACGCTACCCATGGACGTACCATGTGACTGAAGGTAGTAAGTTCCCTGGAACTCGAAAAAGTTTCTGGTGAGGGCAATTTCAGCCAGATTCAAAATGAAAGGTCTCGGTGTACTGTGTATCCAATCCTCGGAGTAGATGATTTCTTCCACCACACGTAGAGTTTCCATCTGTGGGATGTTGGTGTACAGGGACTCCACGTCCAGGCCCACCAAAAATTCCTTATCAGGGTTGAAGGGTAAATCCTTCAATAGGACCAGAACTTCCGTGGTGTCTTTAAGATAGGCCCGTCTGGACTGTGGCACACATTTTTTATGCTGGGCTTTGAGACAGGGCACAACACTATTTCACCCTGCACTTCACTTTCTTGTTTTTATCTTGATTTTATTCTCTGCAGGTTCCTCATGGAGAGCAAAGGGCTCTACCATACTCTATTCCAGAGTTTGCACTGAACGTGGTGCCTTTTTTCCCTCACCCCTGGATCCTAAGGAGGTAGGGACAGCAGTCTTTTTTGGGATTGATCAGGTGAAAGTCCTGAAGAAAGCCGGGGTATTAGCACGTGCCGGCTGAAACATGTCGACATTTCAGCAGAGTGGAGGGGTAGGGCTCTGATAACGAGTAGCCATTACCACCATCCACGGGTCTGGATAGGACCACCTCTTGCACCTAGACAGTGTAGCCATTATTAAAGATATAGCAGGGACACACTGTTACCAGTTTTATCAATTCATTCTGCCACTTTTTTCACTTTTTTGATCCCACACCATTTCTTCATTTCTTTTATGTTGTTTGTCTTCCCCCTCCCTATTGCTCCACCTCCAGCGTTGGCTAGCTCGGAGGTGTGTTAGCAGGCCCTATGATGAAGCATGACACAGCTTGCTGTGTGTGAGGGCAGTTTTACATACACAGTGTGTGCCCTGTTTTACACCTCTCCTCTCATTACCCACTCCGTTAGTTTTTTAATACAGTCCCTTTTCTTTGTTGTGTGAATGAATTTTTTATCTCAGGACAGGATCCTGCATTCTGTGAAACTTATGGGTTTCAGATCATATGCTATCCTATCATCGGCAAGTAATTGCCTGAGCTTCTAGATCCACATTGTCAAGGTTGTTGCCGGTGTACTTCTCCAAACACCCAGGATAGTGTGTTTAGAGGCAAGAAGTAGGCAGGAGATTCTTTTTTTCTCTGATTGAGTGTTATGGATATATGTGTTCCACCAGGATGTATGGAATGATTGGCACTGGGTTTCGTTTCAGCTCTCTATGCTGAATCCAGGAAATGCCATTTAGAATGTTTCCCCAATAGTCCTTGAGTTTGGCATATACCTATAGTGTATGTTTGTACCCTAATTTCCACATTGTCTCCAACAGGACCTGCGGTGTCTTTTATCTACTGTATGCAGTGGATAGAGGGTATAGTCCCAGCTACATAGGATTTTATATAGCACTTCCGGCATATTTAACCAAAAGACTGCAGCTGGTGCAAAATCAGGCTGCCAGACTGGTTTTCTATCAGTCAAGATGGCAACATGCTTCCCCTCTAATGAGGAAGCTACACTGGCTCCCCGTAATACAACGTTGCGCTTTCAAAGTCGGGTGTTTCAATTTCAAATCTCTGCATGGCTCCTGTCCAAAATTTGTTTCCAGCCTTATTCAGACAAGATATTGTCCTGCTCGCAATTTGCGCTCAACCCACTTGAACCTCCTGGTTACACTGACCTACAAACTGAAGAGACCAGGTGGTTGCAGATTTGCGGTTTTAGCCCCTCATTTTTGGAACGCCCTTCACCTTAACATCAGATCCTTTACAGACTTCCAGATCTTCAGGAGACTTCTTAAGACCTGGCTGTTTATCCAGGCATATGAATAACCTACCAGGCTACTCCTATATTTAGCTTCAAGAAACCGACTGGTGAACGCTCGCTCTACAAATAATTTTCACCTAACACATTTAACATAACTTCTCACGCTTATGCATAGTGTGGAAAGTTGTTTGCCAGTGTGTAAATGGTGTCCCTGAGTTTACACTCTAATGTAATATTAAGATCTTTCTATTGCCTTTGATAAGCAAAGCTTAACTGGGGGTGAAGGGTCAAGCGTTGCACATGGCATAGATTCTAGAGGCTAAGTGCTGTGTTGTTTAAAGGGTTTGTAGGACTTTTTCAAAAAGTGTAAATGACAGTGTGGCTCCTTCTCTTTTGCGGATCTTTGTGACTCAATGTCTTATTTGTAGGTTATAGAATCCTCTCACTCGAGAATTTGATATCTTATTTTGATAAAGGTGAGACTCTCGCCATTATGGTAAAAGTTACGAAGTAGGAACCATCCATCTGTTTTTGTATCTGGAAGAGTGTTCTATTGAGCCCAGGGGGAAATCCTGAGTTTCCTATGATGGGGCCATAGACGATGGAGATCCAGTGAAACCTTTGTGATGGACCATGGGGGAGACATATAAATTCTGGCACTGTTGGCTCTTTGGAACCCAAAGTACCACCCTCAATAGATGAGCTGTTACGTTTTGGTCTATGAAGCACTATATCTTGTATTTTTCCACCAAAGCCACTTAATTACATAGCATGATTCATAGTAATGACATGGAGCAGGCAGACCCAGGTTTCCCAATCTACGATGTGTCATGCATGCTTGTTTGTGCAATGACAACTTTTTCTCACCCCATACAAAGGCATTGCAAACTTCCAGTAGTTGTAAGATTTCACTTTTTGATGGGTGAGCAGTAGGCCCTGAAAGATATATTGTATCATCGGGAGGGCAACATTTTGAATTAAGCTATAATAACTAGCTGTAACGGCATAATTTCTCTATAAATTTATGGAGAGACATAGTCATCTTCAGTAGGATCTTAAAAATATTCTTGGTACATTTATACTAATTGGGAGTTAGAAAGGTTCGCAGTTAATTCAGCCCTTTTAGTGTCCATCAAAATGGGGTCTCAGGATGTAAGTGTGCAGCCAATTTCACCCTCCCACTTGTATCAGACCATGAGATTTGTCAAGGTTAATTTAAAGGCCTGCTAATGAGTGGCATTCTGCTAACAAAGAGATCATTTCCCACAGAAACTTTCTGGGTCTGGTGAGTGATCACAGTATATCACCTGCAAAGGATGACACCCTAACGTATCTTACCAAAAACTGAGCCCCTGGATTTGCTGCTGCCCTTTCATCTTTTCTAGGAGGGATTGCAAATAGATTGCAAATAGCACAAGTGAGAGGAGACATCCCTTCTTGTGTCACTCTCTATCTCCACCTGAAGGGAAATTTTACTGTTCAGCTGTATTGTAGCTCAAGGTGATGAATATAGTACACCTGTGTAGTCTCTGAATAGGTCCCCAATGCCCGGTCTAATGAGTTTTGCCCTCATCATGCCCCACTCTACCCTGATGAATATTTTTTCTATATCCAGAGACAGTAGAACTACTTCTTTGTGGTGTTTCCTCACCAGTATAATAGGTGGAGAGCTTTTTGGTCTTGCCTTTGGTGGATCTGGCCAGAATAAATCCAGTCTCATCAGCATGTATTAGGAGTGGCACACCACCTCCAGATGAAGATCTTTGTATCTATGTTCAACAGGGAGATGGGCAATACAATGTGAATGAAGAGGGGTATTTGTTCGGCTTTGTGATCAGGGTGATCATTGCTTCGGCCATGGATTGGGTCAGCTCCTGGGACTGATCCAGGCAATTAAAGGCCTTTATGAAGAGAGGGGCAATATGATGTGTGAATGGTTTGGATATTGCTGCTATGTAGCCATTAGAACTGGGTGCTTTGCCTCTGGTTTTTAAATAATGCAAGGCCTTCCAGGACCGAAATGTGTTCATCTAAATAGTCTGCCTCCAATTGAGGGATAGTGGGCAAAGTCACTGATCATAAATATGAGGTTTCTGCTGCTGAGTCATATAGCCTCTTATAATCGGCATGGAATGTGTATAGTTTCCCTTTGTATGTTGTTTTGATCTTTCCCCTAATGTTCCTAATTTCCTCTCAGAGTTTGTTCACCAACCGGCCGCCTACTTTGTTTCCTCCCTTGTGGCAGCAGACTCCCACTCCAGTAAGGATATTGTTGGCTTTATCGTATTCTACAGTACATCGTTGGCCACTTATCGAGGTCAGCTGTCTTCATGTTTTCTTAGAAGGGCTTGCTTATGTTTCTGTTTCAAAGGTATTAATTCTCACTAAAGGTGAACCAATATGGCCTCTCCCATGCAGAAGAGACAACCTGTCATTTCAATGAGTGTTCTCATTACCACTTCTTTCAGAGCATACCATACCACCCTTGGTTTAAGCTCCTCACTGTTATAAGTCTAAGGTATTTCTATATGGGTGCATGAGTTTCAGAGACCTTCTGCTCTCCTTTCCAGAACATTCTATCATGAGTTGTATTGGACCATCATCTGACACCATTTTAGACCCCTACTCAACTAGGTCCAGGTCGTAAGTAGGGTTTTGATAGTAGTTGATAAGGCTGATGTCACTCCATCCGCTGTTGCGATTTGTCTTGTGTGAGATGAATCATGCAATTGAAACCCGTCTATTATAACTGGGTATGTCACTAGGATGAGAACTTTCTCCTGTTCTATGTTTGGGGTGTAAATATTTGTGATGGTGATTGGTAGTTTCTCCCATTTACCGACTGTGATCAGCCATTGGCCTTATTATTCTGCCTTGACTGCTCTCTCCACAATTTTATACTTATTGCTCATTAATATGGTAACTCTAGCTATCTTTGTGAATGGGGTTGCATGATATTGTGCGGGAAAATCCATAGAAAATAGTATATGTTGGTCTTTTTTGCACATATGGGTATTTTGTAGGGGGCATATATCCACTACTGGCCTCAGAGTCCCCTCAGAACACATAAACACTTTTTTGGGCTATTCAATCCTCTAAAATTATATGTTATCTTCAGTAGATGGATTCTACTGCTAACAGGCACTGACACATGTTTACTGCCATTTGGGATAGGTGGGAAACATCACTGGGCCCATGCTTGGCCTGAAGTTTGTGGGTTTGGTAATTTCTCATTCCCACCCCACTTGATTAACATTGGAAATAAATAAAGCATAAATTACTGTCTGTTTGTTCTGATCAAAAGTTGCTGGTTGAATAGGGGCACACTTGTGAAGAGAGGTCTGGAAGGCATAAGATCTAAAAGTTCACATCCCCTCCTCATGTCACCACAAGTCCATAAACAGACCTAGAATGAAAATTGGGTGTAACTGTGCCTGTTTCTCGAATGCTGTCATACATTGCTGGAGATGGTCGCAGTCATCGACTTGGTCATGGAGACCCATTTCTAGATCCTTAACTCTGTCCCCTGTTCGACCATGTCCCCTTGCAAGTCTTGTAAGTTACCGTATAGTTCTGTTTAGACCATGTGGATGTCTTCCTTGATCTCCCGGTATGCTTGTAGAAGAAAGTCTTTAGTGATGTCTTGCTTGAAGTGTGCCTCTTGTTCTACTCCTCCCGGTGACGGCCCCAAACCGCCTCATTTATTTATGTCTGACACTCTTGTTTTGGTCTGGCGTAGCAAGTCTTTAATAGACTGTTCTTTCTTCATCTTTCTACCTCTCATATCTGTGGTTCTCTGACATGCATTTAATTTGGGTGCTGGTCTGAGCTCTGTCACCTACCTCAATGTTACATGTGGGAAGACAGCCAATACCCTCCTTGAGAGCTTGCAGTGCAGAGGAAGACCAATGCATTGTTGACCCAGGTCTGGTTGGGGTTCTTTGAGGTGTGTTTTGGGAGGACAGGAGATCCCCACTGTCCATTATCCCTCCACACATGCCTAGTCATTAATTAAACAAAATCACAGGTTGTGTTGCCAAGGTTCCCTCAGCCTGCAGGTCTAGTTACTATAGGTCTTCTGGGAACCCTTAACACACCGGGTAGCAATGATAAGAAGCTGTAAGGGCCCTTCTCTCAGGGTTCAATATGCTCTTCGACATGTTGGCAGCTTTACTTTTTTCCGAGGTGTCATTTTTGGCTCAATGGCGCACATATCTGGTTGCTGCATCCTGAAGGTGTGGATTGGCCTGCCTGGAGCCCTCTGTGAGTGCCTGAGGTGGTCTCCCCATAGGTTTGACCTCACATTCTCTGCTTATCATGTTGCTGGACCCTGTAAATTTATGGAGCCCTGAGCACAGTCTACCAGGCCCCTGTATGTTCGATGGGGTGCCGAGTTGGGCCAAAGCCGCTTTGTTTCCAGGTTGTCGGTCCCCCCTCAGTGTTTTTCTCCAGTTTCTGTATCTGCAGGAGCCATCTTAGAATGTATCTCATTTTGTTTTAAAAACCACATTCAAAGATGGCCACCATGAATGTGTGTTCTTCCTTGGCAGTTAACTTTGAGTCATCTAGGGTGGACCCACTATCCAATGACATGCTATGACCTCTTTACTAACAAGGGAGCTCTTTTTAAAGGAAAAAAGGTGTGGGATCTGTATGAGATAAACATTAGAAATGCCTAGATGGTGCTCAAATCAGTGTCTATTCACCAGTCCATCTGACAAGGTTAAAAACTGGGGAAGACGGGCTAGGTGGAGTTCTTAATATTTAAGTAGGATCAAAGAGTTTCTGCCACATACCCCAATCCAGTGGCTTTCATCAGGATCAGTATGTCCCTATTAATAGCCTTTTGGTAAAGGGTGGCTGGTTATTTATTTAATCATTCATACTGTGGCACACACATACACAGTACACTACCTCAATAACCTATTTTAGTAGAGGTTCCACCTGAGGAAAAGAAGCACATTTAGTCAGAGCAGGGGACTATGCGTATGGTCCAAAACATGGTTCTGGTATGACCTATGTAAGCAGAAAAAACTGAAAGGTACTGTGTATAACGTTAAACCAGAAGCTGGTGTGTGTGTGTGTGTCAGTGTCTTCTATGCTGATACAAACAAGGTGAAAACACTGAAAACGCAAGCAATATGTGAGAGGTTCAGTGCATACTACAGGCACACACTGTTATGAATAGTTACATTGAATGCCTACTTATTTAGTGGACACCTGGTGCCCCATGGGGATCTCCGGAGGGTAGTGTGCCCAGTTGTTAGTATTGTCGGTACTACACCGCCGCTACCTCGGGTAAATGGCGATGTACTCATGTCATCATCCTTACTGATTTGGGCATCATGTAGGCATTGTTAAAGATGACCTATTATAGATCCCACACCCTTTTTCTTAAAAATGTGCTCCCTTGTAAGTAAAGAGGTCGCAGCATGCCTCGACCCTTAGACGGTCGGGAAGAACTAAATGATGAAGCATGTCACTGGATAACATTCAGTGAGTGAAAGTTCCATTAAGGAAAAGTTCTTTCCCCTACTTCCAGTGGGACCACCCTAGATGACTTGAGTTTGACTCTTTCTTGATTGTAACACTGTATATGAGGAGGGTGAGCCACAACCTCTATTTCCCTCTTCCTTCCTTCTTTTGATTTTTACCTTCTTGGCAGTCACCTTTGAATGAGATTTCTTAAAAATATAAATAAATACTTACAAAGATGTTCGCCGCACGTATGCACAAGGACTCATATGCACAGGCAGTCATCTTGCAATGGTAAAAAAAGACTATCTTGGGTGAGACTGAAGTCCTTCCTATATCAGTCTGCATTACCTTAGCTAGTCAATAATAGTTGTTTTGGCACTGCCAGTTAAAACAATAATTAGTTTCACCTCAATTTCAGAGTACCACAGAATTGTCACCAGAGCAGACCCTTTACATTTCTCCTTTTGATGAAAGCGGAATGGAGCTATGGAAAAAACGTAGGAATGCTTTTGATCAAGACCAATCACACAGAGAGTGCAACTTCAGTACATATATTACCATAATCTATTTTGCTAGTCCGATGATTTGAGCTTCCTTTTTTAAGCTAAATAAATTTGCCAATGCAAAGTTATGGTGATTTAACAAAAATTATAGATGGAATGCTTAAATTAATCTCAACCACTGGTAATTGGTCGGACTGCAACCCAATCTAGTTTTATTTTGAACACCATGACTGGGTTGGTCTGGGTTGAAAGAGATCCTTGTGCACATTCAGAGAGTTGCTTTAAAGCCACCCCCTACATCAAGGCACTTTTGGGTATAAATACTGGGGTTCAGAATCAGACACTTCTGGATCTTAAACTGGACCTCTGTCAGAATAACTGTTGTGCTGCTTAAGGGACTCAATTGGACTGCTTTTCTTGAAGGACTGCAGCCTTGTTGCCCTGCTGCCTGCTTCTCTCTCACTCTGCTGAAGGAGAGCTGAACTCTGCCTTCCATCCAAAGTGATCTCCAAGGGCTTGTTGGTCTGCCTCCTGTTTTCTGAAGTCTCAGGGACACAAAAGACTTCCTGCAATTCTGCTGTTGTTGCTGCACTCTGCTGTCTGTGAGTCCTGCCCTTGCCTGATGTGCCCTCTCCAGTTCTGGGCCTCAGAAGTCAGTGCTAGAACTATTTTGCTTCAAAATCCAGACAGTGGTGTCTTTGCGCCGATTGGAACCGATGCTTTGCCCTTCGATGCCAATGCAGGAGTCGATTGATGACATTGCCTCGAAAGACTAGGCGACTCGACATTGACGAACAGCGCAGGTCGACTTTGACGCAGCACCTGCATCCCAAAGGGGTTCGACACCGAAGTTCCCATCGATGGCACAAATCGACGCCGATGCTCACCTCTATATTTGGATCGACTACGACGTGCCACCTCCTCAACTCCTTCGATACTTTTCTCCATCCAAGGTACTTTGTTAGCAGGGCCTGTCTGAGTCCTGTAGCTGGCCTGCACCCCCAATTCAGTTGGCCTGAACTTTGGATTTGCACCGGTCCCTCAAGACCTCATGTAACCTTTTAGTACTAGGTGTTTCTAAGCACTTTACAGAATTTATTCTTTTAAAATTCAATAGCTTGACTTCTACTTATTGGGTTTTTATTGTTTTGGTCTTGGTTTGTTTATAATATAACATTCTATTTTTATAAACCTTTGTGGAGTCTTCTTGTAGTGTACTCATTTTGTTACTGCGTATGTTTGTGTGTGTTGCACAAATGCTTTACACATTGCCTTTTTAGATAAGCGTGACTGCTCTGTGCCAAGCTACCAGAGGGTGAGCACAGGTTATCTTTTAGTGTGTATCTATCTTACCCTGACTACAGTGGTGGTTCCATCTTGTACCGGGTGCTTACTCTGACAACCAGAAACCCCATTTTTAACACACCCAGAACCAGAACATAAGAAACCCAAGACTGCTAATGCCCTTATTAGGACTCATCACTTGGCTATCGCTTGGCTGTTGTGCACATTGTGCACAGGACCCATGTCTGGGCATACTCATCCCACTTAGTGCATTGCACTTAATTATCCAAAAAATGATTAATTCAATCATTCTATCCATGACTTTTCTGTATAATTCAGGATTATGATGATGTTAGTCAATGATATGACTGTGAGTGTACTGTATTTTTGTAGATGTGCAGATACTGTAATGATTATATATATATTACTTGCCACTGGTAGTAAATATGTGCCTTTTGTCTGAATACCAAACAGCTTTTGATTTGTTTTAAGAGGCTGTGAGCTGAAAAAATAATGTGATTCATGGTTCTCCTCAGTTGAAATTGTACCTTGAGGAAACTACTTTGTCAATTATCAATGCAAAATGTAATGAACAAAATGTATGAAGATTCATTTACGAAGATGAATTACCATAAGCCATTATTAGTAGGCCTGGGCGGAGCTCACGGAGTTTCACTCCGCGGAATTCCACGGAGTTGCTGAAAAACTCCACCAAATTCCGAGAAGTTCCGCGTGTTGGCAGAGTATTGCTCGGCCACCCCTACGAAGTAGGCCCAATACCATTATACACCTACTAAGTTATATGCATCCAAATTTATGAAGAGCCTCGACTAACAAATTTCCTTTCATTATTCATTTGCCTGTGGGAATCTATTTGTGGCCAAGATCACACACTTTGGTGAAGAATCTGGGAACCCATGACTCTCATCGATGGCTGCAGCTTCGCAAGAAGACAAAAATTGCTTCAATCCTTGTGCTCGTTCACTACGGCTGTGATCACTTAAAGGCCATCAGCCGAAATACAATCCTTTTATGTTTGAAACCAATCCAGTGTGGTTGTGTGCTTGAAGTCTCATTGTCTGATTCATAGGCGCTGCAGTACACGGGCACATCCGGCAGTGCTAAAAGGCTGGATACTTAAAGCCCATCGGAAATAATATGTTGATTCGCATGAAAGGTCTACTCCCAGCTATTTCACTAGACCACACCACTCTGTGATCCTGTGCAAAATACACTACCTGCCCAAGTTTCTGTGCTGCCTTGAAAGAGCCTACACTGGAGCGGAGGTGCTCTCAAGCGCTACATTAAGAACTCCTCCTCAAAATACCTCACAGCATTATAACGCAGGTAGAACAAACCAAACTCTAAATTCATTGCATATTTTAAAGAGTTTGGGCTGGAGGTGCATAGTCCGAGATCAGCAAATGTTGACTTAGTCCATCGGCTCACAACTCACGCATCACCCAGCGTACTGCACACGTCATGCATAGACAACTCACCTTGGCTTCATCCATTACTACAAGCACCATCTCCATGAGCATGTCATCGCACACTGCCTCCGACACCTTCAGTTTGTTGAGACACCCAAAACTATTTGCCACGAGTACATCACCGTGCATTGCCTATAGAGCCTTTTGTTTATTGAGAGACCCAATGAGAAGTGATGTAGCTTTCATAGAGCTGTAATCCCGGCCAGAATAATGATCATAATGTGAGCTACCGTAGAGCCATATGCTGCTGCCAGAATAATACCATCATACTGTCTGCCATCAGATGGTCAACAAAAGTACTGGGGGTTAGCTATGCAGCTCAATGGAGTGAATCACAGTGAGCAGAAACTTGCAGGATGGTGGTCTGTGGTGAGACGACAGGCAGGGTTTCCACTCCAGCATGAGATGCATGCAGTGCACTGTATTGAGGAAGCACAGGCAGCGGGCGGCTGGGGCAGGAGGCTGCTTGCTGCAGGAGGGCGAGCGGTGCCGCAGCCACGAGCTGCCATAAAAGTCTAGCAGTAGCTGCCCTGCCATGGCGAGCGGAGGTGAGGGTATGAGGTTTACTTTGGAACCAGTGGCTGATGTTACAGAGGGGTAGGACGGAGGCAACAGTACTTCTGCTCGTCCCCGTTGCTGCAGTGGCGTAGCAAAGGGGAGCGGGGCAATCTGCCCCAGGCAGCATACGTTTTGGTGGTGCGGCAGGCTCCCCCTACCTGCGCTCTTACCTGCAGCCATCAGGCAGCAAATGATGGAAACAGCAGCACATCCCTCCCCTCTCCCCCTGCTCTTCAATTCAGCCGCCACTGGCGGCAAAAGCAGGGGCTGTCACGGGCGGCACTAGGCCTAGCTATGCCACTGCCTCGCTGCTTCTCTGGTCGCTCCAACTGTAGAGGCTTTCCCAGTCTAAGGGCAGGGACCGTGACGTGCAGGAGTCTTGCGGCGGGATGGGTGGAGCCAGGCCAGGCAGAGTGCAACTTTGGGATCCCAGGGTCGGTCAAGGCCTGGACTGCAGCTGCCTATGCCGCGGTGAGTGGATGTTGTGCATTCTGTTGCGTGCACACTTCAAATGCTCTACTGCCTCCTACAAGCTGCAATCTTGTGACATTATCCTTCCCTGAAAGGTTCAATCATGGAAGCTTGCAGTTGCGTTCACCCAGTTTCTGCAGCTGCAAAAAGGCTAGGCGCCCCAGCCTCCATTTTGGGGTGAAGTTAAAACACTAGCTTCATGGATGATGGACAGAGTAGGGTCTGTTGGCATGCATGCAAAATGACAAAGGCGAGTTGTCGGTTGGCCCCAGAACCGTGAGAAAAGGGTGGCCGCCAGTAAAACTCTGCTACGCGGTGGAGGTGGAGTTTTGCTGAACTGCGCACTCCGTGCGGAGTAGCAAAAACTCTGTGAACTCCATTGGCGGAGCAGAGTTCACAGCCCACCCCTAATTATTAGATGACCCACATGAGTCAAGCACAAACCTATGAAGAGAATTTCATCATGGTGCAGTACCATAAGCTGGTTCAGACACAATTCCTTGAAGAGTCTTTCCTAAAAGCGCAGTACCAGAAACTCTTGAGCTGGACAAGAGTCCTCGCCACACTGTGCTATCATAGCCTGTTAACGGAGGCTCTGTAGGCATTGCCAGTTTAAACAAAGACCACTGACCCTCAACCTGAGGATACGTGAGAATTATGAACAGAGCTGACCCCCTTGGATATCCAATTTGAAAGTCAGAGGAAAAACACTTGATTGTCGAGCACAGCAGGTCATAGGGAGGGCAGAGCTTTAACAAGCATTCATTTTAGCTAGACTAGTGCTTTTTTATTCCTTGTTATGGGCTAGAATACATGTCCATGCTGGGTAACAATGGCCATTGTGATCATCACACATTTGATTTCACATTTGATTTCACCTCCTGTATATTTCCTCCTTGATCACTGCCAGACATCAACAGCTCTTCTTGTTAATGGGCCTGTGAGTGCGGCCCTCCTGCTCCAACCTGGCTCATTAGCCTGTAAGAGCAGGAGGGGCCAATGGGAGAATCATGCTCCTAGGTCCCATCTTCTTCAATTACCTGTCAGACCACCTACCCGGGTCAGTGAATGGTTACTGCTGAGCCTCCAAACTCCTATTTGATGCCCCTTTTCCCACCACCCAGCCAGCGCTACTCAGCTGCCTCCCTATAGTCAGGGTTAGGTGGGAAGGGTTGAATGAGATGCAGAGTGCCACACCGCTCCAGAAACACCACAGTATTGCCATACATGGCATTCCTGGTATGTGACCGCTCCTCCCAGCTGCGTGCCTTCTCCTCTGAGCATTGCTTTTGCTTCCTGCTGTCTGCTGTGCTCTTGCTCCTCCCTCTTCTGTCATCTTGCTCCCATAAGTAAGGCTTTGCCTTTAGTGTTTCCTCTCTCTGCCCCTGCTGGTCCCTTCCACTTCCCTCTTACCACGCCCTTGGCTGTGCTCCCTTTGACACTCCCTCTTGTGCGCTTCCTCTGAACCCACTCTGCTGAGCTCTCGCCTCCCTGCTATGCTGTGGTGCCCCTTGCTGTGATCTTTATTTTGCCCTCTCATTTTGTGATCTTTCTTTCGCCAAGTTTTTCTTCATACCCGAAACCTGGATTTCTGGAAGTGCTTGTTCAGAGAGGTGTTTGCTTACATTCTATTGAAGAGAACACTTTTTTCTGTAAGTTAATGCTAATTTCATCTTAAATAGTGTTTATTTAAGTCACATTCTTGACTTTTTTGAGCTACAGGGGAAGGACAATAGTCTGCATTTGATCACATTTGCTATTTGTTTGCTTGTATGTGAATGTAATGAGTAAATGTGACCTTTGACATGTACCTCATTGTTATTGGTTGGGATAGATAAGCCAAAAATCTAAAATGGCCGCACGATTCGACTAACACAGCATATGTTTCACCAAATAACAAGAAGTCACACTATCTCTGACTTTTTGTTGCCCCGGCTCTTACGCATTTTTATGTTGCATTTTGTTTTAAAATATATTTTCTGCTGTATTGTGAAGCCAACGTTGAATAATAATTCTTTTAAAATGTTCTGATTATGTAAATACAAACGCAAATAAATGAAGGCAACTAAAGCAACACAATATAATTTTTAATGCCGAAAGATATCAACGAGAACTATGGACTTCGCCTATTAGTCTCTTGGATGTTTTGAGCGAGAGCTTGTAGATGCAAAATGTAAGTGGAACGATTACCCACAGTGCCTAAACAAGCCCAAACACTCCACACGCAATTAACAGTGTTAATGAGTCAAAGTGTGTCAACAGATCTTTAAAACTTGAACGAAGCAATGGTTGTAAAGATATTCCTAAAACGTATTTCTTAGAAAGTGGAGCAGCATTTCTCACCTTGCCCACAACCAAGTCAAATGTGATGTCCTCGATGCTTAATTGCATTTCTAATATAAAAACCTAATTAATGAAACAAAAATATGTTATTGGGTGAATTATATTTTGCTCTTCATGTCTTTTAAAATATTTTTCGGGCTTTCAACTTTAAAAAGAAAGTCACATACTCGTGAGGAATTACCGCGATTAGCAGTTTGCAAAAATTCTGAAAACAATAGTTATTGGTTAACTGCAGTAAACGTTTGTGAAAACTTGCTTCATGTGAAATACAAGAGTATTAATTTTACTTTCACTCATGTCTTCATTTTTCTTTTGAAACTAATACATGGCTTAGTAGATTGCCTTGTGATAGAACTCAGGTTGCAGGTATGGATGTGCCATGAACTACGGGCACATTTTACTGGCCTTTTTTGACTCTGAAGAACAGGCTCACGGGCGCGAGACAACACACAGGGAAGCGGGACGTCGGGACAGCAGTTGAGGGTCGGATCGCCCGAGACAGACTTCTACGTGCAAGGCCCGATGTGTGCAGAGCGATCGTCTGCACACAGCTCCGGTCGGCGGTGGACCTGACTTGCCCTGCAGCAGCAAGTGGATCAAGAGGATGACTTCGGTTTTCTTTTGGCCTTTGCTGATCCACCTCGCTGTATTTCTCCGACATGCCTGACCTTGATGCCTGTTTCTGAGATGGGGGTTGTCAACGCGGAATGGGCGCAATCCAGAGGTATGGCAGGTGGACTTGATCAGCCGGCGTTGAACCGATTAGCCAGGAGGACCAAGTAAGCACCTACTCTTTCATCCACTCTCATTTAGCTCACAATCCTTTCCCATCGTGCCAACAACTCTCCTAACTGCCTAACTCAAATGCCTGACCTCAAGATGGCGGCTCTCTTTTGCAATTTAAGTGCGAGCAGCATAACTAGACAGAGAAGCACACGGATCCAGGTGGAACCAGGTGGTAGACCTGACTTACCCTGCAGGAGCAAGTAGCTCAAATTAATATGTCCAGTCCTCTTTAGCCATTCTTCGATCCACCTCGTTGCAATTCCCCGACTTGCTTGACTTCTACCCCTATGGACATCTCCAACTCGGGGATCCCTCCAGACCCAAGACCACCACCCTTGAGTGAATCACCACCTGAACACCTGGCTGAACGATGGCAAGAATTTCCTGCTCTGTAAATATGTAATATATAATTGTCCAAGCCTAATCGCTGTTAAAATATAATCCTGAGTGAATTTGCTATTTTTATATATATATAACTCTAACCACTAGTATATGTAGTAGACATTTGTACTTACTACCATTCCTATGTGATTTTATCTGTTTGTATCTCTTCCTTGAGTGACTTTACAACTTGTACATTTGCAATTTTTCCCTCCTTTCACTCCACTTGTACATTTGCAATTTTTTTTCTGTTTGTATCTCTTATGTAACTCATGAAATCCAAAGTCCTTATGTAACGCAACCGGTTCTTTTGTAAAGCGCTCTGACACCTTCGGGTAATGTTCGCGCTATATAAAATCGCATAAAATAAAAATAAAAAATAAAAAACTAGGATAGTTGTTAAAGAGAGCTGACTGAAAGCTGTCCTTTACGTATTTTAGAACGTCGGTGTGTTAGAGAGAGAGAGCGAGAGAGGGAGAGAGAGCACACAGAGAACAGTAACATGTAATAGAGAAGGGAGCAGCTGAGGTACACTGAAAGCAGATTACATCTGCACCTTTCACTAGTTCAGCTGTTGCTCTAATGTGAGGGCTAGCTCCTCTTGGAAAAATCGCTGAATAATACAAATGTTACTATAGAGTAAAAAGAGACAGATTGTTTATGCTAAAAGATACCAACTTGTGTACCATTTACTATATTTCTCTAATTGCCCTAGTAGCGTGACTGCAACTTTGATATTGCTTGCTTGTCTAACAAAACCTTATATGGCAACAATAGCAAATATATGATATTGTATACTATAAATTCTTTGCAATAATTATCAAAAAGCCCTTTAACTCAAGGAAAATTTGCACAAGTCTTAAAAAAATCCATGGAGCATTAAAAAAAAACAAGAAAAAAACACAATGGTCCAGTTTAAGAAATGGCTGGCAATGAAAAGACTGACATAACAAACAATGAACTTTAAGCATTGATTTAAAAAACAAAAACAAAAAATAACATGAATTGAAACAAAAGAAATAGAAGAAAAACTTTCAGCCTCTGCACAAATAGGTAGAGGCAGGAATTTCTTCCTCTATTTAATCAATGGTGTGAATGAAGAGGTGAGAATTGTAGACAGCTACAAGGGAAAGCACCAAGGAAAGAGCAAACAAATATGAACGACAAGCAGGGACTGGAAGAACAGGAGAGGAAACAGGGTATTGAACACACCAGCAAAGGGTACATTCATCTAGGGTGGATCCAGGGCCATTGGGAGAGACGTGGCTGAAACAGAGGGCCAAAGGTAAAGAAAAGGAGGAACAATCGAGGGGCAGTGGACTGAAAAATGTTTAGGGACCACAGGGCAATACCTTAAATAGGATTGGCAAGAAAAATGTAGCTGTCTAACTTACTCTCATAAAAACGCTATTGATGAAAAAGAATTTAAAGAAGTGCCATACCACCGTTTCATAATGGTAGCAAGTTAGCGGTCTGAGTGATCTATTAAAGCATCAATTTCATGTGACTAATAAACCATATCCAGTAATTATTAATATTTCTTTTTAAACACTCTTCAATGAGTACATTATGAATTCAGAGTTAAAAAGGAGCAAACGCTTATGCAAGAAAGTACAATGATGGAAACCTATTAATCAGGGCCATAGAAATTATGTGATTCTGCCCATGGATTTGCCCTTTTGCCACATAATCCATCATCTACTGACGAATCCGCAGATTTTAACCAAAAAAAAGTTTCCATCTCAAATGGACCAAAACTTATAATAAGTGTTGCAACAAATGTTCATGCGCAGTGGAAGGCATATCACAAAGATGAACTGGTCATCTTTCAGTTGCTTATTTCTGTATTTGGTTGCTAAACTGGTACTAATGAGCTGAAATCTTTGACCAGACAGTTTTACAATAGGAACAAAATGACAAAATAATGAAGTAAAACTATCAAATAATGTGCCATATTATGTCTCATTATTTGCCTTTCTTGCTGGATAATTTAGTTAACTCTGTCGCATAATTTGGTGCTCCCCTCCTGCATAATTCCAGTGGGTCTGTTGTATATGGTTCACTGACAAAATATCGAGACCACAAATATTGTGGGACATAAATATTGAGGCAAGAATATTGCACACAAACATATTGTTATCCTATACTTATAATGTAAATGACAAAAATATCTAAATTAAAATATCGGTTTATACCAATAGCGGAGACAAAAATATCTTTCAACACACACACATATATATATTTAAAATTAATAAACATTAAACATATTAATATTTAACAATACTATTATTACAATTAAATATATTTAAATAATTGCAAAATATATACAACATATATCTACATTTATGTTTATTTACACATATATAAACTATTATTAAAACAATATTCATTATAATGTAAAAAAAATTGTAAACTTAAGAAATACAAGAAGTATATATATATATATATGTGTATCCATACATGTTTGTTGTGCGTCTAGGGCACAAGGGAGTGTAATTGGATATATATATATATATATATATAATGAAAAAATAACAAAGGAACCGTAAATAATTTGAACAACAAACCGCTTTAATAAACATAAAGAAATAAACTATTTAAAAAATTACATTTTAATAAAAATATATGAAATATTACAAACATTACTAAATAAAAATAATATAATTTTAAATACACAGAAACAACGTAATAATATAAATGTAAACAATATAAACAGAATTATAAAATTGTAGGAATAATACATATACTATTCCCACTCCAATCTCTGGAGCAGAAGGGAAAATGTTGGGCTGAGGAAGGGTTCAATATACTATTCCCACTCTAGTCGATGCAACAGTAGGGAAAGTTTTGGACTCAGGAGGGGTAACATTTACTATTTCCACTCCAGTCTGTGCAACAGTAGGGAAAGCATTGGACTCAGGAGGGGTACAAATTACTATTCCCACTCCACTCGATACAACAGTAGGGAAAGTGTTGGATTGCTGAGGGCTAACAATTTTCTAGTCCCACTGTAATCAGTGCAACAGTAGAGAAAGTGTTGGTTTGCAGAGTGGTAACATTTACTATTCCCACTCCAGTATGTGCAACAGTAGGGAAAGTGTTGGTTTGCAGAGGGGTAAAATTTACTATTCCAACTCCAGTCTGTGCAACAGTAGAGAGAGAGTAGTTAACTTCAAAGAAATGAAATATTTTAACAACTACATTAAGTTACAAAAAAAGTTAAATATTAAAAAATAAAATATATATTTACATTTAAAAAAATGCAAATTTATTATAATGTTTAATAAAACTTTTTTTAATTACATTAAATATGTATTAATTTAATTAAAATACCACACTATTTTCATACAATAATAACAAAAAACAATGTTATTTACAATTATAAACCTTAACACAATCAACAGATAACATAATAAATAACAGACTTTTTAAAAAATAAATAACTATTTTTACATTTGCTATTACTTAAATAACCTCCTACCCTATGCCTCTACAAACTCAAAAACACACACGTAAAATATGCATAACTAATGATCAATTCCACAATAAAAATTAAATAACAATAAAATAATTATATTTAATCAACTTCCCAACCTTTATCCCTGCAAACATACAGCACACTCCAAATATATAATTGAAAAATTATCTTATTTACATCATTTACTTATTTTATCATCAATTAAACAATTAATAAGAATTAAATAATAGTAAATTATATTTAATAAACTTCCCACCCTTTACCCCTACAAACTCCACAAACTGCACCTGATACATAACTTAAAAAATATCTTAATTGCACAATTTACATATTTATTCTATCACTTAAATACGTATTAATAAGTACCATTAATTAATAATTACACATCCTTTACCCCTACAAAAAAAAGAACCCACACTAAAATTATAAATAAAAAATTTAATTAATTACACAATTTACATAATTATCAATTACATAACTTACATAATTATTAATAATAAAAAATGAATTAATTAATTATAATTAAATTACTTCCAACTCTATACCCCTCCAGACCCTACAACCTGCACCTAACACATAATTAAAAACAGTATTTACACAATTAACATAATTAATGAGCAATTCATTAATTAGTTAATATTAAAAATTAAATATTAATAATGAATAATTCACTTCCCATCCTGTACCCCTATAAACCCCACAACCCGCTACGGCACTAAAAATAACATTAAACTATTGAATTAAATTTAAAAACAACTAACAGTGCAAACAACTTATAAGGTATACAATTAAAATATATACTAAAATACATAAAAGTAATTTAAAAATGATATTATAAACAACTATATTTTTGTAAATGATATTAAGTACATAGATATTTTTAACACTGATATTAAGGACATAGATATTTTTAACATCGATATTACTTACCTTAAAGTCTATGGGGCTCATTACGATGGCGGGCGGAAGCACAACCGCCGTGCTGGCGGATGCAAAAACCACCAGTTACCGCCGGCACGCAGCAGTCCACACGCCCGCCCAATTACGATGCGAAAAGCAGGCCAAACACCGCCGGCAAGCCAGCAACACCGTCCGCCATCAAAGTGCGCCCGTTCACGTAGCGGCGCAGCACAACTGACACACACCGTCCGACGAAACACGTCCCGCCCGGCGCATAAATTACGATGCCGCAAACAAACGGCTCCCACGGCCAAGAGACACCGCACGTGAAAGAGAGGCGGTAACACGGACGCAGAGCACGGACAACGAAGAAGCGGCACCCCGGGCATGAATCCAGCACTGCAGGCCCTTCCCATGCTTCTGCTGATGCACCACCAAGGACGCAACGTACCGCGGAGACGGAGGTAGGCACACACACAACAAGTGCACGCAAACAGCGCACACAGTGCAAGGGCGGAAAAAGCGGACAACCCCCACCAGCGCGTGTACACTACACATCCACCATTGCATCCACATATGACACACAGGCCAAATCCTAACATCGCGGAACACATGTGTACACACCACCTGGGACTAGGAACCAACCACCCCGTCACGGCCACAAAGCGCCGATGACGCCGCCACACATGCGCACAACGCAGAGGCCAACCGCAGCGCCATGCATGCGTCGCACACAGACACAGGGACACAACCAAGCAGCACACACATCAGCCCCACCCCGAACGCACATGACACGTGACAGGCCTGCCACAGACATGTCCCCAACGCCCAATTCACGGACAACACCCAACGCCACACAACCGACGCACACATGTCAGTGAAGTCACGCAACAGCAGGACACACCCCAGTGTAACAAACATGGCGAAGCACACAGCGGCGGCAACACCAACTAGGAGAAGCAGGGCCCCTTCGGGAAGAGGAACGCCAGTACCACACTGAAAAACCCATACCACCCTGCACATATGAACAAGACACATGAAACGGAACACCAAAGAGCCCGGGGACCGACAACAGGTGGCCCAAGAATAACATCCACACACAAGGCCCAACGCAGAGCGGAAAGGCAGGCTGCCGCCCACACAAGGGAGAGCAGACAGCACTGAATGACCTTCCATTCCAACTCCGAAACCACAGCCCTACGACAGAAGCCGGTGAATACAGCCATTGTCCAAGAATAGACCAACACAGGCATGCCGAGGAGACCGACCACAGGGCAGATAGCGCATATCACAGAAGCACACAACGGACGGGGAAGAAAGAAGAAAACACTCCCCCATGTCGGCCACATGCAAGTTAATTGGAAGGAGTCACACAGCACTGACCTTGAACTGTCTGAGAAGCATGTGGGAAGAGGGCCCGTGTCCTCCAAACAAGCCAACAGAACACAAGTCCTGTCTCCCTACGACTACACAGAGCTCACAGCAACCCCGGAGCGTGCACATTGCAGACTGCACACACAGCCGGAGCACGCCACCTCAACGAACCGCTGCGAAATGGCAACCGCAACACACCTACCCAACTACGCCGAACAGCTCAAGCTGTACAAAACCAACACGATACATACATTGGGATGCGATCTCCTGTCCCTGCTGAACGTAAGTTACCGACTGACTTACCGCATCACATTGTTCAGCTGCGTCATGCCCGTCTTCTACTGTCGGAGGTGTCCCTACCAGCATCCCGTCGAGATATGCCTCTCCAACCCGGCATGTCTGAAGGCGGACCTGCTACCACTACTCCTCCCTCTGGACGCACACGACAGGGCCTGCTCTGCCTATGGGGGCATGGCGTATGTGGCCAACATCGCACCCGCACTGAAATGGGACCACTGTGCCTCCACACGACGGATCATCGAGAACAGCTACATCGAATGTCACCCAGCATGCCCCATCATGGTCCTCCAAGGGACAACTTACGAACAACACCTTGACAGCCACCATCCGCTTCATTGGCTGGCAAACATGTACACCACCAATGACATGGAAGCCCTGCTGGACGGCATCGCATACCTGACAACCTGTAAATACGTCGGACCACAACGCAGGTTCCCCGAGTGACCTATGAAGTCCAACCCCGCACCCATGCTCAGCTTCCGCACGGACTGGCCAGTCACCACCACAACAGCCATACCAAACGACCGGCAACTGTAACCACACCATCAACGACATCGCCATGACATCGGATATGACCGGGACATGCACACTGTTCCCCATCACATCCAGGAACACCGCATGCATCGTGGGAGGCAGTGGCATGGGCTCTGTGTATCGCACCCACATGGACGGAACTGCACGAACAACCAGGACACGACATGGATCCAGCGCACATGGACACACACACCGCTCAGTGGACATGAATAGGTCGCCTGGAGTCTGTGGGTGCTGCACCCCTCCCACCCCGCCCCGGGAATCCTATACCAGGACCTTTGCATGGACGACAAGTGCATACAACAACAACACGACCCCAGTGACTGTGACATGTCCAGTAACCACCACAGTGCAACAACAAGTGGCACGCCGCTGCATGCACGCAAGCACATGCCCTGATGTCATCTCACATGCACGCGTGCATGAGGAACAACCGCAGCAAACCTGTCACATGGAACTGAGATGGACTGTGCCCATGATGCCGAGCGGTCTGGTAGGCTACATGTATACCGTCTGTGTCAAAGTCCGCAGCTCCGCAGCTATACGTAAATGTACATTAGCACAGCCTTGGCCAAGCAGATGTTACCCCACACCCTATCCCATTTGTAATCATGCTCAGTATATCCTCAACATGTATTCCGCTGCCAGTAGTGTCCACTATACTGCATCACAGAGGACAGAAGACTCAATATAATGTTTGAAACCAAAACTGTCTCCGCTGACTCATTTCACAAGTACGAATGAGAGAGGATGAGAGTATGTGAAGTACACGGCAGTCGTGACATGACCATGTAGTCCACTGGTATTGGATGTCAACGCAAATGAGTAGCACTACTGTGGAAGACACACATGTGTCGTGTGAAGTCGTATGGACGCAGTGCTCAGGTGGGTGGGTGCGACGGGTAGATGCGCACATGCCAAGTTGGAGCACGCCGTGTTGGGAGGGGTCATGAACAGTACACCACCGCTTCCCTGGGCATTGTGAGAGGACACCTGTCGGGGGGAGTGAACACGTGTGTGCACAGCAGCCGGGCACACGTACAAAGCGGTACCAGGCGCACCTCAGCCCACCCTCTGTGGACAAGCTGGATCCTGTTGTGCGCCCGCCATGCCCCTTGACAAGGCACACACAGCCCCAGTCGACCAGGTGTAACCCCAACATAGTCAATCCGCACAGGCGATACAGGGCACGGGATGGCAGTGGAGCATGGTGTGTGAGAGGTCTCCTCGCGCTCCTCCTGGTCATATCACGCAGGCAATAGAACCTCAACGTCTAGCATGGCACAAGTCAGATGGAAGTGTAGGGGGACGCACCACAGCACGAGCAGCACTGACGTCACGGGAGGTGGCTCGCACCATCCCATCCATTGCCCATCATACCAACCACGCCACATGCCATTGCGACTAAGTGCAAGCGCGTGCGCCACCACCCCCGAGCCCTCCCCAGAGAGGCCAAAGAGTGAATGTGTGGGCCATCAGCCACAGACGGACGCGGCATGGCCGCAAGGGCAGCCACAGCCACTGGGTGTCGCAGGTGGCGGATCCGGAAGGCGAAGACTGTGATGCATAGTCCATGCAGGCCGGGTCTCCATTTGGGGCACCACGCAGGTGGACGGCGTCCCGCCACACATCATACCCTGGACCCACACATACACTCCTTGCCCTCTCTGGTGCGAGCTTGGGGCTGCCTGTGCAAGCGCTAGCCTCGCAGGTGAGCATGCATATTGGGGGGCGAGGGGAGGACATGAGGGCTGGGGCGAAGATGACTGTATCACTGTCAGTTAGTACAAGGGATGACCCAGATGTGGAAAGGAAGAGACGTGTCCCGTGTGTACTGCAACTAGTCGCCAATCCAACTACCCCCCATGTCCGGAATGTAAGCCCGCACCTAGGCCCGCCCATCCGCCACATCGAACATACCACCAGCACGACAACCTTCCCATTCGAAACACTGACTGGGGGTGGCGACCAGTGAACAATCATGTGTAGCCTACCCACGCGTACATGTGGGCCCTCCATGATCCATGTCACCTGCGGCAAAGACATGACATGCGCAATGAGGGAAGTGAGGAGAGCTGTCCGCCCCACGCGCAGAAGGTGCATCAGCTCCACAGACCCAGCAGCGAGTCCAGCAGGGGTCAAATGTGCAGGGGCAGCTGTGCCTGGTGTGAAGGCACATGCATATAGACAGCACATCGACCAATGTGTAGTCTGCCCACATCCACAGTCCATCATCATGCGGACATAGGAATTGAACACAGGGCAACACATCTTAGTTGGTGCACCCACCGTGACCAACAATGCGCAATCATCGACGTACCCGCCCTGTGCATGGCCCCCCACCCAACGGAGGCACATCCAGTGCCACCATCCCACACACACAAGCCTTCCACGGAACATGCTGTGTCCAATGGTCAGTACAGAGTCAGCGCCCATCTGGTGGATCCTGAATAGGAGACACATGCACACACATGCCAGCTCCCACTATGTACGTCTGCCACCTGGAACGTGCAATGTAACCTCTCACCTGTGACGTGTGACTGCAAGCACACAGCCGTCTTGGCATGGGGCTGTCAATGTGGACACCAGTCAATGTTTCGGGAGCTGTGATCCGTACAGTGCTGTACATAGGGTGCAGTGCTGACACCTACTACTGTCTCATATCCCCTCGTGCCACAGGTCCCACTTGTATTGGCCGCTCAGCCCGTGCCCACATCGTCGTCGTCGTGTGCCATACTCATCCAGCCTCGGAAGCAGTTCCATGCTCAGCAGACACTCATGTTGCCGTGGCGTTGCCGCTTGACGAATATGCAGTCAGTCCCCATCAGCACGCCCCGCAAGTCATTGGGGCCTAGATCCCCATGTGCATGCACATGGCAGTGGTATGTCTCACTTGCCATTGCCATTGTTGGGAGACCTGTGTAAGTGTATTGTGGCCGTGCCGTCCCAGCTTGACAGCTGGGCTGTGGCTCATGTGCTTGCTCAGTCATGTCAGTGATGTGTATGCGAAATTGCTATGTGCCGTGTTGCTTTGACATGTGTCCTCTGCCATTTAACCCAGGCGGAGACCGAACATTGACCGCCCATACCAATTGCTGGCGGACATGGAGGATACTGAGGTCATAAGGAAGTTTCGGCTGGACAGGCCAACCCTGCATCGACTGTGTGCCATGTTAGAGCCCCATCTCCGTCCCCGCAGGGTGTATCCGACTGCTGTCACCCCCACGGCTAAGGTGATGGCCGCCATGCATTTCTTCGCCACTGGGTCATTCCAGCACACAGTGGGCAGTGGAGGAGGGATGTCCCAGCCCATGTTCAGCAAGGTGCTGAGGGATGTACTGGCAGCCATGATGCTGTACCGGAACAGGTACATCAGATTCCCCAGGGCTCGTGAATTGGCGGCAGTGAAGGGTGCATTCTATGCCCTTGGCAGAATCCCACACGTCGTGGGAGCCATTGACTGCACACATGTTGGCCTTGTTCCACCACAGGCCACTGAGCACCTGTACCGCAACAGGAAGCACACGCACTCCCTGAATGTGCAAGTGATGTGCCTTGCGGACATGGTGATCACCCACGTGTGTGCAAAGTTCCCAGGCTCGGCCCATGACGCACACATAATGCGCAACAGCATCTTGCCACGACTGATGGCCAATCTGCAACAGGATCGTGGCTGTATTGTCGGTGAGTATGTGGAGTGGTGTAGCGTGCTGGTTGTGCGATGCTGTCCCCTGTCCAGTTGTAATAGCAACGGTTCTCTGTGTCCCTCACACCCAGGTGACTCTGCGTATCCGAATGGGGCATGGCTGCTCAGTCCATTGAGGAATCCTCGCACCCCAGCAGCCGATCGATACAATGAGGCACATGGGAGGACCAGACGTGTGGTCGAGCGTACCTTTGGCCTCCTCAAGTCCAGGTTCAGGTGCCTGGACCGCACCGAGGGTGCACTGGCGTACTCCCCACAGAAGGTGTGCCAGATAGTGGTGGCGTGCTGCATGCTGCACAATCTGGCCATTCGGAAGCAGATCCCCCTCATTGTGGATGACGGAGATCAACCAGGGCCCCAGCCCGCAGACCAGGACAGCTCGAGTGAGGTGGACAGCGGAGAGGAGGAAGCTGGGAATGTGCGCCAGCAGCTCATCGCCCGCTACTTCACTTGACGGTGAGTGTCCATGTACGACGGATGATGTGTCTGTATCTGTGCAGGTGTGTGTGTGCTGTGTCAGGGTGGCCGTATGTTCACTGCGTGCAGTGTGTCAACGCTCCATGGCCAGGGTAGTATGCCACTGTTGGTGACTGTGGCATTGTGCCCTATTGCTCTGTGCGATGTGTGTACATTGCTTGTAGTTGTTGACATGTACTGTGTGATGGGTGTGTGACACACTCATTGAATGTGCTCCTGTTCTGTCTCCCACCCCTAGGTCCCTACAGGCCCTCCGGATTCCATTGCCATGCCACGCATCAGGTGCCTTTCCGCCCAAGGTGGCCGTTGTATTCCGTACAAATAAAACACAGGGCACAAACAGCAGTTAGTGAAAAAGGTGCATTTATTACAAACTGTGACATGTGATTGTGTGTAAGGTGATGACAAAAGTGGTGCGTGCAGTGACAATGAGCTGTCGGTCATGGCTGCGTGAAGCTCAGGGTGTACCCACTGGTTCTATGTCCATAGTCCAACACACACATGCCATCCAGATGGCTGTGTGGAGTGGGATCGTAGAGCAAGTCAATGCAGTGGCTGGTCAAGGAAGGCTGGCGGAAGGCTGGCTGGCTGCCTCACTTGCGACTGGAGCGTGCGAAGTCCTCCCGGGAGATCTGTTTCCTCTTCGGACGGCCCCTTCCACGTTTGGGAGGGGGTGTGTGGTGGCGACCTGCTGGTGGTGGGTGAGGTGTGCTCACTGGCTGTGGACGCAGGGGAAGTGGACACTGCTGCCCGACCCTGCGCCCTAGCAGGTGGTGGCGGAGGTGGTGTTGCTGGCCTTGCCTGTGACCCCACCGCCACCACCAGCTGGCCCATGAGGTCCACGAGTTGGTCCATACGGGACACGAATTGGCCCATATGGGCGTCCATGGACCTCAGCACCCCCAGCACCTCCCGCGTGTCTGTAGCAGACCTGGCCCATTGTCCTTGGGCCTCTTCATAGGCCCCAAGGACTCTGGCCATTTGAGGCAGGGCATGGCTCCCAGGGGAGGCTGGCGTTTCCCTGACCCTGCTCCTCCTACCAGTCCTGCTGCCACCGGCCTGCCCACTAGCCACATTGCACACCACGGTCCTCGCTGTGGCTCCCAGGGTGGATCCAGTCGGCCGGGCCACCACCTGCGCTGGGGCTGGTGCCAGCGAAGACGTGGTGGTGGTGGTGGCGGTGGTGGTCGGTGCGGCGATGGTGGCGGTTGCGGCAGTGGTAGTGGCCGCAATGACCGTGGGTGTGGCTGCAACGACAGTGGCAGCAGGGGGCTGGGACTGTTCAGCATCCCTGGATGATGGGTTGGTGGGTAGGAGGGGTCCTGGGGAGCGGCTGGGCCCTGCCACGCCAGATGGGCCTGCTTGGTGGTCCGTGTCCGAAGAGGATGACAGATCCTCCAGATCCGTGTGTCCTCGTTGGGGGCTTGTGGGCTGGCTGTGCTGGCTGCTGTCTCCATCCCCAGCATCCGGCAGTTCGTCACCTGTGGAGAGAATGAGATTTGTTATTGTGTTGCACCTGGCGAAGTATGTATTTGTCGTCTGACATTGGCAGTTCGTGCAATCTCGTACATGGGTTTCCCGGAGGCGAGTGTGTGGCTGTGGCATCTGTAGTTGTGTGTGCTAGGCAATGGGACTGTGTGCTGTGCACATGTGGCATGGGACGGATTGGCCATGCCGATGGGTGTGTTGCTGTGCCCCTACTCATTGTGACTCTGGTGTATGCGGGCTCCTGGCCCATCCTGGGTCTGGTTTGTACTTTGCTTTTGGGGTTCACATGGAACGCTTAGGAACGCATATGGCAACATGGGGGCCATGCCCCAGATTCGCATTTGGGAGGGGATATGCTTTTGGGGTTCAAATGGAACGCTTAGGAACGCATATGGCAACATGGGGGCCATGCCCCAGATTCGCATTTGGGAGGGGATATGCTTTTGGGGTTCAAATGGAACGCTTAGGAACGCATATGGCAACATGGGGGCCATGCCCCAGATTCGCATTTGGGAGGGGATATGCTTTTGGGGTTCAAATGGAACGCTTAGGAACGCATATGGCAACATGGGGGCCATGCCCCAGATTCGCATTTGGGAGGGGATATGCTTTTGGGGTTCAAATGGAATGCTTAGGAACGCATATGGCAACATGGGGGCCATGCCCCAGATTCGCATTTGGGAGGGATATGCTTTTGGGGTTCAAATGGAACGCTTAGGAACGCATATGGCAACATGGGGGCCATGCCCCAGATTCGCATTTGGGAGGGAATATGCTTTTGGGGTTCAAATGGAACGCTTAGGAACGCATATGGCAACATGGGGGCCATGCCCCAGATTCGCATTTGGGAGGGGATATGCTTTTGGGGTACATGCTGTGAGCCATGGGTGCCGAACGTGACATGTGTTGTGGCAGCATGACAGTGCATGGTTTGAGGTGTGTGCATGCTTGACATGGCCTGCATATTTGCTGTCTGTTGTGATTACTGGACATGGCATTGGACGCATCGTTATGAGTGAGTGATAGTTGTGTGCCAGCCAACGTATTGCAGTTGTCCCATCTCCTTGGTGTGCGTGCTGCCCTGTGCCATGTGCATCACTGCAGTGCTCGGGGGGGGTGTGGCCCATGTTGTGTGTTGTTGCTCACAGTGTGTCGTGCGCTTAATTGACTTCTGGCACATGGTTGGTCATGGGCATGTGTCTTAGCGTGACTGCTGTATGTGTGGCAGCTGTGCGGATGACATGCCTTTCATGAGACTGGGGCTGACGGATGGGATGGATGGTATGTTGTATGTGCATGGTGTGTCTGTGAATTTGATGGGTTCAGTGGTGTTCGTGTGCATTTCTGTTGTTCCGCTCTGTTGCGTCTAGTGTTGTTTGTCTTACATAGGCGTAGTTGTGGGGTGTGTGGTTGACAGGCAGTAGGGGCTACATGGACAGGACTTCAATGGTGTTTCGGTTGTGTGTGATGAGTTGCACAGTGGCTGCCGTGTGGGACTATATTCAGTGTGGCTTGTGCATGCAGACGTGGCTCCTTGGGTGTTGCTATGTCTGTGATGGGTCATGTGGGGTGTGAGTCTGTTGTTCATGTCCGTGTGCACATTGTTCACTTGTTCGTGACGGTGGGCGGTGCTGCGTGTTCGTCTGCTACGTGACATGTCCCATGTGTTGGTCGTGTCATGGTCCTCATGCCTCCAGTAATCCAGCCCTGTCCAGTTTCCCACCTGCAAGTTGTTCGTGCGTGCACTGTACTGGATGCCACATGGCTCTAAGCGGGGGGTGCTCCATGTTGCAGGTCTGTGGGGGTGGGGGGGTGTTGTGGGTCGTGGGGGTGGCTGGACACCCACTGACACCGATTGCTGTGGACCGTGATGTCTGCCTTTCGGCTGTCGTTGTGCACTGCGGTGGCTGACACGTGGCTGTGGGGTGTGGGGGATGCTCCTCCTTGCTGTGCTGTGGGACTGGGGCCTGGTGTGTGTTGTACTTGGGCTGTCCACCCTCCCACCCACTGCACTTTGTGTTCCTGCCACTTACCTGTTACTTGTCGGTTAGTGCAGCTGTGGCGGACACATGGGTGTGGTGGGTGCTCGTTGTGGCGCTTCTGGCATATTTGGGGACCTGTTGGTGGTTACGTGGCTGGCTGAGTGTACACATGTCCCCACGCATCTTACAGTTGTTCGGTTTGGGCTGTGTGTGGTAGTGTCTGTTGCATGTGTGTGTGATGTGTTGTGTATTGTGTGCTGGACATGGGGGTGTTTGTCCCTGGGAGCTGTGGCATGGTAGTTGCGCATGTGAGTACATAGCGGTGTGCTGGTATACATTAGTTTGTACTTACCAGCCTCCACTCCCCCTGCTAATCCGGCGAGGATCTCCGGATGTATTACGACTCG
Organism: Calotriton arnoldi; assembly: GCA_963921515.1. Taxonomy (NCBI): domain Eukaryota; kingdom Metazoa; phylum Chordata; class Amphibia; order Caudata; family Salamandridae; genus Calotriton; species Calotriton arnoldi. Next base: position 8,298 of record CAWUFW010024356.1, on the reverse strand, counting down.
CACCTTCTCCTCCCACGCTTTGAAGGTCTTAAAGAGCGCGGGATTCCCTCCGCCAGTGACGGCAGCCAGCTCTCTGTTTTTGCCCTCCTTCTTCTTGACCAGGCTCTTGACGTCATTCCAACGTTTGTTAATCTCGACTCTGTTCCTGGGCAGGGTCCCGACTGCATTGACCTGGTCTACGATCCGGTTCCACATTCTGTTTCTGGTGGCTAGTGGTGTGTGCTGGACCATGTTCCCATAGATTTGTGGGTACACCTTGATGATCTCGTCGACCATGACCGTCAGCTCCATGGGCGTGAACTTGGGCATCCTTTGTGGTGCCATGGTGTTTGTGGTGCTGGTGCGGTGTGTGTTGTGTAATGTGCAGGGGGTTTGTGGTGCCGGGGTGTGGTGGTGGTGGTGGTGGTGGTGGTGGTGGTGTTTGGTGGTGGTGGTGGTGGTGGTGGTGGTAGTGATGTGTGCGTTTCTGTGGTGTGCTGCTGTCCTTGCTGTGTCACTGTGTCCTCTCCTCTCCTCTCTGGTTTGCAATGTAGCAAGGGGTTGTGGTCTGTGGGAGTGCTGCTTTTGTACTCACCTATGTGGGTGTGTCCTCATGGTCTGTTGTTTTCAGGTGTGTTGTGTCTGGGGTTCTGGCCTTTGTATTTTTTGTTTGTCCGGGGGTGTTTTCGGGATGTGTACTGTGCTTGTGTATTTGTGCGTGCCTTGCTGTGTGGACTTGTTGGCCATGTTGTGTGCTATTGGTTTTGTGTGCGGATGGTTTCTGTGCAGGTACGTTGGCGCCATGGCTTCTGCCGTGTCGATTCTCATCGGCGTTGTTTGCGCTGGCGGGCGGTATATTTGTGGTTTTTCCGCGCTCATGGCGGTGCGATCGTAATTTCACGTGCGGTGTGTCGGCCGTGTGGGCGGGCGGTTTTGTGTTGTCGTGCGTGTTTCCGTCCGTGGCGGGCGGTTTGACTCCGACTCGGACGATGGCGGGCGGTATTTTGTGTGATTTTTCCGCCGATGGCGGTTTTCGGTTTGTGTAATCGTAATGGCGTGGTCGGTGTTCAGGCGGTGTGTGCGGGCGGATTTTTGCCGCTTCCATGCCTGGCGGATTTATTTACGCCGGGTATCGTAATGGGCCCCAATATTCTTGTCAACAATATTTTTACTAACAATATTTTTTCATCACAATATTTTAAACTCAATGTTTTTACCTTTCAATATTTTTTTTTGATATTTTGTCTGAATACCATAGTATATATAGGAATGTACTAAGGTAGCAGTATCAGTTGGATAAATGAACTCAAGTTAAATCAGGAACGCTTTACATTAAAGTGTACAATGACCTAAAGTACCCATGTATCACAGAACATTTAAGCTTAAAAGGTATCCTCTTTTGGTATACCACACACATTCTAATATAGTATCTCGTGTGTGTAAATTTATGTGTACAGATCTATTCATACCTTTTCAGTCACGTAAATCTCCACAAAACACAGTATTTTGAGCATGTGTACTAATAAACATAGACTCATACATGTATTACTTCTGTACAAAATCAGATTGAAAGTTACTACCACAGCCTACCTTAGATCGATACACATCGAATTCATCTTGTTCTCGATTTCTTGTTAAACACTAATGTAGCATAACACATATATGCAGCTCCACATGGAGGAATATTCTGTATAATGCCTTTGCAAAAGGAAGAGAGGGACATTATGATGCATACAAGGCTTTACCACTCATAAGTTGTGAGACCCTCCCTGCACTAACAATGGTAAAACATAGCATATGAAACGCATTGTATTGCATATATACTAATAGCATGTTTGGCCAATTGCATTTCTTTTATTGCACAGAAGAATGTGATGTCAAAGCCCCTCTTTCAAAGTGATGATGTCATGCCCATCCTTAGTCTCCACATTTTGGACATATGACATAATCCAATAGAAACGCTGATCTGATTTTCTGCCCTTCACCTAATAAGCTTCTCGATGTGACAACATACTTTGATAATGACAGCTCTAAACCACACTGCTGATTTAACCTTTAAACTTTATTTATGAACATCCTGAATTTTCTAATTGTGATCAGGTACCACTGTGAAGGTTACTTTTTAAAGAACAGGTTCAATACGCTCTCAGTTGTGCAGACAGTAACTGTTTCTTAGCAGAGCAGAACTTTTCCTGACTAACAATCCCACATTTTGAACAACAGAATTAAAATGTGTTTTCTTTTTGGTCTATACAAACAAGCAGTAAAGTCCTGTCTTAACCTGATTGTTTTAAAAAAGACTTTCCTATTTGAAAAAAGGGATCTCATGCTACCTGTACATGCTTTATAAAGATAGCTAACTAGAAACAAGCATACCATGACAAATAAATCCATTTCAGTGGCTTGGTGCTATTTTTTCTTAAAAAAAAAAAAAAGAGAATTCGGGCTCATGATTTGTTCTTTCAACAAAAACATCAATCGCCTTACTGGTCTATAATAAGAGTTATGCATCCTCCATGATCACAAACATACATATGTGTGTACATGAACATATCTATTTAGTGCTTCAATGGTATTCATTTGTAATAATTACAATGTGCTTTGCCACTTGCCACCTGTATGATTGTTGGGGGACTACCTGTCCCAGGATCCTCTGTTCTCCCTGGAGGGAGGAGACTTGCTGCCACAAACGCGCTAAAAAGCGCGAGCCACCCTCGCGGCGCGGGACGCTTTGCCACTTGCCACCTGTATGATTGTTGGGGACTACCTGTCCCAGGATCCTCTGTTCTCCCTGGAGGGAGGAGACTTGCTGCCATGAACGCGCTAAAAAGCGCGAGCCACCCTCGTGGCGCGGGACGCTTTGCCACTTGCCACCTGTATGATTGTTGGGGACTACCTGTCCCAGGATCCTCTGTTCTCCCTGGAGGGAGGAGACTTGCTGCCACGAACGCGCTAAAAAGCGCGAGCCACCCTCGCGGCGCGGTACGCGCGCGGGCGGCGCCCGGGCCCGTCCTTGCCCGTCATTGCCAGGAAGTGGCTGGGCTGGGCCAACTCTCTTTCACCTACTGTCCAGGGTGGCTGCACATTTCTTTAACTGAAAGGTACTGTGCCATGCACGACCCTAGTCCTGAGGTTTATTGAGGGAAAACCGGCATTTATCGGACATTCGAGACTGTGTATTGTGGGTCATTCTCACATGGTCTTATTTTTGCTGTATTTTTTATTGTGTTACGGATTTTCCTAATTGTAGTTCAAAAAGGGCAAGAGGATATCAATGGAGGGAGTTGGGCTGAGTAGTGGTTTGCGCGAGGGGGCAGGGAAGGGGAAAAAGCTAAAAGGACTCATAAGCGTGTTGTTAATAACTGTGTGATGGATAGGATAGACGTCCTCATTCATGAGTGTGAAGATATCTTAGGTGCAGAACCAACAACACCTAATCCTACCACGCAGCCATTATCCCATAACCCTAGCCCCCAACATGCACCAACAATCCCCTCAATGTTCTGTAAGCAGCCTAGGAAAGAAGCTCAGAAGCTTTGCAGTGAGAGTTCACGGAAATCTTCTGAGGCACAGCAGTCAGACTGCCCTATTTATGACTTAACCTCCCAATCTTCTTCGTTGCTCATTAACAGTAAAAGACCTGGTCCCTCTATCCCCTGCACGAATAGGTTTGCACCCCTGGCAGACCTTGCGGACGGTCAGGCGGATCAGACTGCATCACCACCGCCCTTATTTCAAACAGGGAGTAGTGAGGAGATGGCCCCTTCACTGTCTGATCTTTACCAACTTATTGCTTTGCTCAGGCAGGATATTGGTGCCATGAGAGCTAAGATAGACGAGCTTACCAATACGGTCAAATATCTCACCCCGAATAACATCTCGTACAATCAAAAAGAATCCCCACGTTTTGTGGTTGACCCTGACCAAGGTCAATATGTCCAAAGTACACATTCCCTCATTCAGGATGGAAGAAACAAAATAGGTGGCAGCATGCCTGCTCCCGCCTCAACAGCACACCACATTGCACCTGAATTCCCCAGTAATGAACAGTTTCCTACCGCACAACTACGGCCCTGGAACTTAGTTCCTTCACAAACTCATGCTCACCGCCAAATTCCTTCAATTACGCCAACATTACCAAGCTTGATACCCACCAACTCTTTTGCCAGGAGTCATTTATTGCAAACCCCGTACCCAGATGTTAGAAAGGTCATTATGGTTAATGTTCCTAAACTAAACATTAGAGCAGGTTACGAAAGCGAAGACTCACTGATAAATAAATCAATCCACTGGATTCGTCATGTCAGGGGATGTCGCTCGCTTATACGGGAGGATATTGTCAGAGCAAAAAGGTGTATATCACATACAAAGCTACTGGATTATATTGAGCTTACCTTGTCCAATACAGAGTTGGCAGAAAATCTTCTTTTGCTTGAGTTTCGTTCCTGCTCCCCCGATTCCTCAGCAATACAGCTTAGGCGATACCCGGTAGTGTCATCTGCCGTAAATTTAATAGATATGCACCTGACAGGGGTCTCAAAAGGTTTGTTGCCATTGGATTCTAATGATTGACTACCCAATTTGTCCCCGAAAGTGCAGCAGATACAGGCTTGTCGCCCAGCCCCTGACCATATCCCCATTACGGATCAAATCTCCCCTTTCGGGCCAATCATAGTAAATTTCCAGGACGTAACCCTTCCCCGCCAGCTAAAAATCATTTCCTGGAATGTCGCAGGTATCAGTCGCAAACTATCGCTACCACATTGGAATGATCTAGTAGAGGAATACGACATCTGCGCTTTCCAGGAAACGTGGAGTCTTGTTCCCATCTACAAATCGGGCTATAGCTGTTACCACATCCCTGCTACCACCATAGGGAAGGGCCGCCCTTCGGGAGGTTTGATTGTTTGGGTCAAAATTGCTCTTAATTGCAGAATCATCTCTCATAAAGATTCAAGCCCTGATATCATGAGGCTCACAATTAAGGGATCAAGTGGGGGGTTAGTGATGGACCTGTTCAATGTTTATATAAGGGGAACAGCTGGGGGTAGAGCCTCCCCCCATCATTACTTTACTGGAACACGGCCTGTCTGATTGCCTGCCCCTATCCAGAGTACTCGTCACAGGTGATTTCAACAGCACTTTCGAGCCACTCTGTACAGAGGATATAATTGGGCTAGAGGAGGAAGACAGCCAATGGGGCGTTCCCCTACTAACTATACCGCCAGTAAAAAGATGGTCACAAGTGGCCATGCAACTGAATGCACTAACTGTGGAATACGGTATAAGGGCAGTGAATGGGAGGATCCTCAGGGTGCCCCTACTTATAACAGAATAACCTGTCCATCTCGAATTGATTATATCCTAGTAGACGTCAGGCTTTGGGGGCATGTTGTAGACATGATGGTGGGGAACACATTAGACAGTGACCACAACCCTCTTTGTATGCCATTAAGGTCTCCCTGGGTCCCTACTTGCCCTACACTGTCCCCTCAGACTTACTTTGCGACCAAAGAGGTGGTTCCCACAAAGTCTAGAAGAGCTTTAAAATGGTCGAAAGTTGCCTTAGAGGATGCAAATCTAAAGGCCATTAGCCAAATTCTATATAAAAGCACTAACGAGTTACGGGAAGGATCTGTAGTGAATCCTTCGAGTGCTTCTACTATTCATACTCGTACCATTGAACAAATTAGCTCTTACTTCTTAGTTTCCAACAGGCCCACTAAGTCCATAGCACAGCCGAGGAGAGTGCATTCCTGGTACAATAAAGAATGCAGACTCAAGAGGAACGCCTTGGCAATAGCTTGTAGGGCCAAGAACAGTACGGCTATTAAGCTTAGTAGGAAAGAATATAAAGAGGCCCAGAGTCAAGCAAAGTTAGACTGGGATGAGACCAGATGGCAAGATCTTAAAGATGCTTGTTCTGCAAGAGATACTAACCTTTTTTGGACCCTGGTCAGATGGGCAAATAAGGGGGAAGCAGACCAACTCCCCAACCACATCACATCTCAGGCGTGGTACGACCATTTTAGCGGTCTTTACTCTGGGTCTGTAAACGCAGACGTGGATGGGCAACACAGTGTTCCCCTAATTAACCTCGGGAACATCGGTAGTGACCTATTCACTCATAATGAAGTTCTTTCTGCCATAAGCAGACTTGTGCCGGCCAAGGCCCCAGGCCCAGATGGTCTCCCAAGAGATCTGTTTTTAGCTGATTAGGAAAAATGGGCTGATTATGTCCTCCTTCTAATTAATTCTATCTCCAGAGGATGTAAAGTCCCAGAGTCTTGGAAGGGCGCGGAGGTAGTTCCAATTTATAAGAAGGGCTCCAGAGAGGACCCTTCTAATTATAGGCCAATTAGCCTTATCGACAGCATGCAGAAAATAGTTGGCAGGGTCATATTGCAGAGAATTTTATCTTGGGCAGAGGAGGAAGACATTCTTTCGCATTTCCAGGCGGGCTTCCGGGCTAACACAGGTATGATGGACCAGGTCTTCAAACTCTTTATGATTTATTGGAAAGAGGTAGTGTTAGGCAAGGGTAGTCTCTACCTTGCCTTTATCGATCTAAAGACTGCCTTCGACCAGGTCCCCAGGAACAGGTTATGGGAAACACTGCAAGGGATGGGCATCCCCCCCACTAATTCTCAACCTTCTGGTAAGACTTCATGAGGATAATTACGCCCAGATAAGATGGGGGTCCCAAGGCCAACTTACTGGAAGGATCGCGTTAAATAGGGGAGTACGCCAGGGCTGTGTGATGGCACCCACCTTGTTCTCTTTATATATGAACGGGGTGGTTAGTTTTCTTCAAGAAATACCAACCGATGCCCCGGCCCTGGCTGGCAGTAAGGTGCCTACTCTCCTATTTGCTGACGACACATTGCTAATCTCCAAGACCCCGATGGGCCTACAAAAACTCCTGAACAGGTTTCAAATCTTTTGTAACACACGAGGGCTGTTAATAAACACATCTAAAACAAAATTCATGGCATTTAAGCCCCATAAATCGTTCAGGAATAACATCATACTAGATGGGTCGCACCTTGAGAGAGTCACTGCATTTGACTACTTAGGGATACGGCTCTCAGAAACAATGCAGTGGAGACCGCATCTTGACAAAATGCTCCTGAACCACAAACGTGTTGCCGGGGCTCTGAGCAGAGAACATCGCTCATCATTTAGTAGACCTGTTGCCCCGGCACTCGTTGTGTATGGAGCAAAGGCAGTTAGCCCGGCCATGTATGGTGCCGAGCTATGGGGTTTTGACAATCTAGATGAGATCAGCAGGTCGGAACACAGCTTCCTCAGGGACCTGATTTCGTTGCCCCAAGGTGTCCCCCTAGTCCCCTTGCTATATGACCTGGGCAGACGCCACTTCAAAGACCTGGCTAAACTCCGCCTGTTGCTCTATTGGGCTCGCCTTAGAAGAACCCCGGAACTTTCCAACTACGCGGACGCATTCACAGAAGTTTTGCGTATGGATGGCATTAAGGGTATTAAATGGATCTCTAACCTTAGGGCCTTAATGACAACGCTTGGCCTTAAGGAATCTTGGGACACCCAAATTTCACCTAGTAAAACAGAACTTAAACGGATCTACTGGGACTGGGTAGATGCCAGAGATGTCAGCGACCCAAATATGGGCAGACTTACGGAAGAATTCTTCCAGGTTAAACTCTCTAGAGGCCTCGAACCTTACATGGATGTAATTCAGACCCCCAGGGATAGGGCACTATACACTCAATTTAGATATGGCACACTTCCAGTCCATGAATTCACCGCAAAGTGGCACCCTCCGCACCAAACTATTGAAGAATGCCCTTCCTGTGGGTCTCCCAAGGAGAGTGTTGCACATTTTATGTTTGCCTGTCCGGGGTATGCTAAAGCTAGGTCTAGGTGGCTCGTGCCCATTTGTAAACAACTAGGCACTCACGACCACAAAGTAGCCTTGCGTATATTAAAATCTGATCCGAGACCCCTCTATGCGTGTGGAACCGCCAAGTTCCTGGGTTGTGCATGGAAAATTAGATGTAAGATTTCACAAAGAACATCCTGATCTCCACCCAGAGTTAATGGGGCCTTGCCAAGTGACACTAATGATTAGGGCAATGTCATCCCAATCTGCTACATTTTGTAATCGATATGAAATATTGATTTTATTCTTTTACCCATTGTTTTATTTTAGTATTTTACCCCACAATGAGTCAATTTTATCTGTGTAAATAGCTTATATTTCGATTGTCAGGAATTATTGCACTGTTATATTTTAATAATAGATTGCATTTTTTTTATCTTCGGTACTGACGAAATGTTTGA